>JAXCLO010023322.1:0-29463 GCA_035583995.1 Arremon aurantiirostris
GTGGCCCCCTCCCCCCGCCTCCCTCCCCGGTCCCCTCTCCCCGTGTCCCTCCCCGGGCCCCTCTCCCCGTGTCTCTCCCCGGTCCCCTCTCCCCGTGTCTCTCCGCGGTCCCCGCTCGGGGCCGTGCGCGGTTCGGCGCGGAGCGGGGCCGGGAGCCGCATTCACATTCCTGCCGCGAGCGCACTTGTCAGCCGAGCTGTCAGTGCCGCCGTAATGGGGCCACGGCGGTCACTCGTGTTGGGAGTAAACACAGCGGAATCTGAGAAAACAAGAGCAGAGCCCCGAGCTCCCGGCACGGCGACACAGCCCCGCCGCTCCCGGGGGCGCTGCCCGGGCTGCCCCCGCCGCCCGCCCCAAACACCCCCCCGGGGATGGGGGGCGCTGCCCGGCACCCCCGGAATGTGATCCGGGCTTCAAAAGGGGCTGTTTGGGACATGCAGGGACATCCCTGGCCTGCAGCAGCTCGGGGACACGAGGCAGTGGAGCCGCAGTTCGGTGACTTCCAGCACAAACAGCCCCAGCGCTTGATTC
Source organism: Arremon aurantiirostris (assembly GCA_035583995.1). Lineage (NCBI taxonomy): Eukaryota > Metazoa > Chordata > Aves > Passeriformes > Passerellidae > Arremon > Arremon aurantiirostris. The sequence goes on from JAXCLO010023322.1 coordinate 532, forward strand.
TGATTTTTGGAGCTTAAAAATGGAGTTTTGGACATCCCTGAGTCTGTTTGGAGTGAGAGCCCACCCTCCCTGTCACCCCTCAGCATCCCCCGGGAGCCCTGCCCTCCTCCTGCCACCCCAGCGGTGTCACCAGCGCCGGAGGGGACACCTGGGCCAGGTGGGACGGAGCGGGCTCGGCAGCAGCACGGGGAGGGACCGGGGGGTTCCTGAGGCCGCAGCCCCGAGGAGGAGAAGGAGGAAGAGCAGCTCTGGGAGCCGTCATTGCCGTTTCTTCGTTTGGGAACATTCCCCCAACTCCCAAAGGCCCCAACAAAGGGGCGGCCGCTGAAAAGCCGCGGGTTTGGGGCAAAGAGGGGATGGGGCGGCCAAGGGCAGAGCGGGCACACCCCCGGCCGTGCCCCATCGCCTGCTCCATCCCTCACCCCAAATCCATGCAATGCTGCTCTCCCCACTCCCTTTAATCACAGCCACAAACCCTCAAAAAGCTGCAAACGCCACCGAATATTTCCTGCGGGCGGGGAGGGGAGCGGGCAGTTTTTATCCTCCTCCAAACCCGACGCGAAATGTTGGGGTCACTCCTCCTTTGAAATCCCCCGCGGCCTTTCTTCCCATTAAACCAGCTCCCAGCTCAGAAGTTTCTTCCCCACCCTCCCCCCGTCCCCGTTTTTTGGTTGTGGTTTGGTTTTTTTTTTTTTAATTTAATAATAAAGCATCTCAGATCTCGGAGCTGCAACTCATCTCACACCTAAGCGAGATTGCGTTTTGCACAAGCCTTTCAGCTGTTTTCTCAATCTCTCCTCTGTCTCATTCTCAATTCAGGCAGTTGCTATAGGTATGTTTTAATCCCCAGCATGGTAGATTTTAATTAGTCTTTGTACAGATGGCCAATTAACATTCATTACTTTTGCCTTGAGCGATTAATTATGAGTTTGGATGGAAGGGGAGATGCAGACAGGAAAGATGGGCAGGTGAATAAAAAAAGGGATTTTAATCAGAGTTTGGGAATTTTTTTTTCCTTTTCTGGTTTATATATATACACACGCACATGGGAAGAGGAGGGAAAAGAGGCGACACGGTGCGAGTCACATTCCCAGAGAGCCATTCCAGCCTGGAGCCGCGGGAACGGCACCTCCAGCCGGGGATGCTGCGGCTTTGGGGCCGCGGTGCTGCCAAAACCCTCGCAAGGATGGAGAAAGCGAGGCAGGGAGTGCTGGAGTGACCCCACTCCCTGGGAATCTCATCCCAAAGGATTTGGGTGCCTGGGCATCCCGCCTTGGCGGCTGGAGCGGTGCCAGGGCGCTGGGGACAGCGGTGACACAGAGCGGTGACACAGAGCGGTGACACAGAGCCGCGTCTCGGTGCGCAGGACGGGGCCCGCGATTGTCCCCTCCCGAGCCCCGGTGACACGTCGCTAATTCTTCCTAATTGATTTTTCACGCCGCTGGGAGGGAGACGGTGACATCCAACAAGAGAGCGCTGGTGTCGCGGCTTTCTGCGGCATGAAAGGGGCCGGCGGCTCCCCCCGAGCCCGGATGCCTCCGCCGGGGATGGGTAGCCATGGTAGCCGGGCTGGGACAGCCTCTGCCGGCCTGCCGGGCCAGGCTCTGCCGTGCCAGCCGTGCCAGCCTCTCCCGGGCCGTGCCGGGCTCTGCCGTGCCTGCCGGGCCAGCCGCTATTGCGGGACAAGGGCTGGAGAGGGAGAGCAGCAGAGGAAAAGCAGAGAAGGGAAACTGCAAGGGGAGAACAGGAAAGGGAAAACCGCAAGGTGAAAATTGCAGGGGGAAAAAAACCAACAAAGGGAGAGCAGGAAGGGGGAAAAAAAAGGCAAGGGGAAAGCGGCAAAGGGAAAACTGCCAGGGGAGAGAGGCAAAGGGAGAGCAGGGGAGGGAGAGCAGAGAAGGGAGAGCGGCAAAGGGAGAGTAGGAAAGGGAAAGCAGGAAAGGGAGAAGTGCAAGGGGAGAGCAGCAAAGGGAAAATTGCAAGGGGAGAGAGGCAAAGGGAGAGCAGGAAAGGGAAAGCAGGAAAGGGAGAAGTGCAAGGGGAGAGCAGCAAAGGGAAAAAAAGACCATCAAGGGGAGAGCAGCAAGGGGAAGGCAGAGCAGCAAAGCGCCTCGGGCTGCTCGGTGCCCCCTGCCTGGCACGGGGACTGTGCCACATTCCCGCTGTCCCGTGCCCATGGCGGGTTTGGGGGGCTGCGAGGGGCTGATCCTGCTGGCTCCCGTGGGAAACAGGGATTGTGGAAGGATTTGGGGACAGGATCCATCCTGCAGGACTCCTGGGTCACCTGCACCCTGCCGTGGCCTGTGGGTGGCTGTGTCACCTCTGTCCCAGAGGGGTCCCTGGGTGTCTGTGTCACCTGGATCCCAGCCTGTTCCCTGGATGTCCTTGTCCCCTGGATCCTGACACAATCCCTGGGTGTCTGTGTCACCTGGATTCCAGTGTGGCCTCTGGGTGTCTGTGTCACCTGTTTCCCAGAGTGTTCCTTGGCTGGTTGTGCCACCTGGATCCTGGCACAATCCCTAGTTGCTGTGCCACCTGGATGCCAGAGTGTTCCACGGGTGGCTGTGTCACCTGGATCCTGACACAATCCCTGAATGTCTGTGTCACCTGTGTCCCAGAGCATTCCCTGGGTGTCTGTGTCCCCTGGATCCCAGAACGTTCCCTGGATGTCTGTGTCACCTGGATCACAGCACAATCCCTGGATGTCTATGTCATCTGGATTCCAGAGCATTCCCTGGATGTTTTTGTCCCCTGGATTCTGACGCAATCCCTGGCTGTCTGTGTCACCTGTTTCCCAGAGCATTCCCTGGGTGTCTGTCACCCATTTCCCAGAGTGTTCCCTGGCTGGCTGTGTCCCCTGGATCCTGATGCAATCTCTGGGTGTCAGTCTCACCCATTTCCCAGAGCATCCCCTGGGTGCCTCCCCACCCTGGCAGTGCCCCTGAGGATGCCCCAGCTCACCCCTCTGCAGGGCTCTGGGCAGGGCTGGGTGCCCTGGAGCCCCAAACCCACGCTGGGCACCCCCAGGAGCTCTGCTGCTGCCACCACCCCCTGCAGGAGCTGCACCCCGGCTCTGCCACCTCAGGGAGCAGCGTGGCCTGGCCAGGCTGTCCCCTCCAGGTGACACACAGGTGGGACAGCCAGCAGCCAGCAGCAGGGCACACAAACCCCTCTGAGCAGCTTGTGGGGCAGAGTTTGGGGGAGCCCGGGGGGCTCAGGAGGCTCCGTGCCCACCTGCAGAGCCGTGGCAGGGTATGGCCCTCTGCAAGTGTGTGCCATGGAAATGTGCACATTTCCTAAAAGCAATATGGAACAGCTAAATATACTGCTCACAAATCTGTTTACACTAATAATGGCTGGGAGCCTGCCATCCATATGACTGCACGGAGCCATCGATTCAGCACAAACTCCCTGCAAATCCCTCGCACGAGGAAAAAACTCACAGCGCTTCACATTTCCATTTTTCCCACTTGTTTTTTTTAATTTTTTCCCCTCATTGTCAGGGAAGGGGGAGCAGGGATAGACCCACAAACACAGTGGCATAAACCCCCAAACACAGTGGGATAAACCCACAAGCACAGTGGGATAGACCCACAAACACAGTGGGTTAAACCCACAAACACAGTGGGTTAAACCCACAAGCACAGTGGGATAAACCCACAAGCACAGCGGGATAGACCCACAAACACAGTGGGTTAAACCCACAAACACAGTGGGATAAACCCACAAACACAGTGGGATAGACCCACAAACACAGTGGGTTAAATCCACAAACGCAGTGGGATAAACCCGCAAAAAATGATGGGATAAAGCCACAAACACTGTGGGATAAACCCCCAAACACAGTGGGATAGACTCCCAAACACAGTGGGTTAAACCCACAAACACAGTGGGATAAACCCCTAAAAATGATGGGATTAACCCCCAAAAATGATGGGATGAACCCCCAAAGCCAACCCCACTCTGCCCACCCCTCAGCCCCTCTCCCAGGATGGGGACACTCAGCACAGGGAATTTCCCAGCACAGCTCCAAGCTCTGGAGCTGCCTCCAGGCCTGAATGAACACAATATTTACCCATTTCCCACCCAACTGAAGGGTCCGAGGCAGCATTTTGGCGCCGGGCTCTTTCCCATTTTTGAAAAAAAGAGAAAAAAAATATAGAAAAAGAGGGAAAAAAGCCCCTTGGGAATTGGCAGCTCGTGGTGTATTAATGGAAAAGCTGCAGACTTGGCTCCAGCTCACCTCCCCAACATAATGTTAAATGGCAGCAAGGCACTATAGCAGTCATTTACATATGGTGCTTATAGACGCCAAACTTATTAACACAATAAAACTGCTGCGCCAGGAGCTTTCCTGCCTATTTTTCTCCTGGAGAATGTCAGTGTTGGAAGCACCTATCCGCCTGGTATGGAAACACCCGGGGCTGCCTTTCATATGGCACCGGCAAAATAAATAAATGACTCAGCCAGGGCCCCCTCCGACCACTCCCCGAGGGAGGAGGGAGAGGAATCCACGGGTTCCGAGCTTTGGGGGTGGGGGAGACCACGGGAATCCTCCAGGATCCAGCAGAACCCCCTGGAAAAGCTCATTTCTTCCTGCTTGGGGACAGCTCCATGCCAGGATTGGCTTTAACCCCCCAATCTGAGGTGTCCCCATAGGGGGTGGGACAGGCTGAGCCATTTCTGGGTGGTTTTTCCAGGAAAAGCAGCACCGGTGTTTCCAGAGGAGGTGCCCAGGTGCGTCCAGCAGGGGAATGCTCCATGTGGGAAAGCAGGAAAACTCCCAGCAGAGTGGGGAAGCAGGAAAACTCCCAGCTGTGGTTTGGCTCTGCAGGAAGGTTGGTGTCAGAAGTGACAATTGGAGCAGTGTCCCAGTGCCATCTGATGGGATTTTGGGGATGGGAGGGCAGCTGGTTCTGCTGATCTGCCCTGATTGGCACTGCCAGGGCCCTCGGGGGTTTGGGGACTCTCCTGGGGTCCCACAGCTCCTGTCCCCAAGGGTCCCTGGCCCTGCAGGCTGGCAGAGGATTGTGCTGAGGGCATGGCAGGGACACAGGGACATGGCAGTGACACAGGGACATGGCAGTGACACACAGACATGGCAGTGACACAGGGCGGGTCAGTGACGCAGGGCATGGCAGTGACACACGGGTTGGCAGTGACACAGGGACACAGCAGTGACACAGGGCATGGCAGTGCACAGGGACATGGCAGTGACACAGGGACATGGCAGTGACACAGGGACATGGCAGTGACACAGGGCAGGACAGTGACACAGGGCATGGCAGTGACACAGGGACACGGCAGCGACACAGGGCATGGCAGTGACACAGGGGACGGCAGTGACACAGAGCATGGCAGTGACACACAGACACAGCAGTGACACAGGGCATGGCAGTGACACAGAGGATGACAGTGACACAGGGACACGGCAGTGATACAGGGCATGGCAGTGACACAGGGCATGGCAGTGACACAGGGGATGACAGTGACACACAGACATGGCAGTGACACAGGGCATGGCAGTGACACACAGACATGGCAGTGACACGGGATGGCAGTGACACACAGACATGGCAGTGACACACAGACATGGCAGTGACACACAACCTGCCACAGGTCATGGCAGTGACACAGGGGCATGGCAGTGACACGGGATGGCAGTGACACAAGGCATGGCAGTGCCACACACAGCATTTTGCACCCACAGGGTGTGGATGGGTTTCCCAAAAGCCCTGTGCTGTGTCACTGCTGGGAGAGGTGACCAGAGCTGTCCCTGGGCTGTGTCACAGGAGCAACCAGAGCTGTCCCTGTCCTGTGTCACTGCTGGACAGGCGTGACCAGAGCTGTCCCTGTCCTGTGTCACTGTGTCACAGGAGTGACCCAAACTGTCCTTGTCCTGTGTCACTGTGTCACAGGAGTGACCCTAGCTGTCCCTGTCCTGTGTCACTGTGTCACAGGAGTGACCCAAGCTGTCCCTGTCCCAGGGGCAGCCCAGGCCACCAAGGGCTGGGATGTCCCAGCTCCTGTAAAGGTTTCCTGGGACCATGGACACGTCTCAATCCCCTGGAGGTGCTCCCAGGCTGGAGATGATCCCACCAGGAGCTGGATGATTGGATGATCTCCATCTACCAGGGCCTGGCTGCCAGATCCTGTTTGCTTTGCAGGCCCAGCATTACTGTTCCCTGCAGCCACCAGGGCCACAGCTGTGTCCCCTCCAAGGGCCCTCAGGATGTGGCACCCCTGAGTGTGCCCAGGACCTGTCCCAGCAGGTCCCAGCAGGCCTGGGCAGGGTTTGGAGGTTTGGAGAGGGATGCAGCCCCATGGAAAGGCCAAGGAGAGCCTGTGGAGGTGAGTGGGAGCCCAGCAGCCTCCTTCCCTGTTGGAATGGGCTCTGCCAGTCTGGAACTGGGGGATCTGGGTGGCTTCGTGTTCCTAAACTCGGGGTGGGATCCTCTCTCACTCAGCTTGATCCCATAAACTCCATCCATTTGTCCATCCGTCCATCCATCCATCCATCCATCCATGCATCCATCCATCCATCCATTCATCATCCATCCATCATCCATCCATCCATGACAGGGTGGGATTGTTGAGGTGCTGTGCAGGGCCAGGAGTTGGACTGGATGATCTCTGTGAATTCCTTCCAACTCAGGATATTCTGACTCTGTGATTCTGCCATCCATCCATCCATCTGCCCATCCATCCCTCCATTCAATCCCCATCTATTCCCCATCCATCCATCCATCCATCCATCCATCCATCCATTCTCAATCCATCCGTCCATCCATCCATCCATCCATCCATCCATCCATCCTCCATCCATCCCTGCACCCATCCATCCATCCATCCATCCATCCATCCATCCATCCATCATCCATCCATCCATCCATCCATCATCCTTCCGTCCATCCGTCCATCCATCCATCCATCCATCCATCCATCCATCCATCTGTCCATCCCTCCATGCACCAGTTCCCAAAATCCCCTGACTGAAGGGCCCTGAGGGAGGTGACAGCAATGACCTGCTGGAAGCTGCAGCTTCAGGGACAATTTATTCCAATCCAGACCATTCCCGAACTAAAGAAAACACAAAAAATAGAATTAAATTAAATCCGAGGAAGCAGGAAAAGGACCTCGTTAACCTCCCAACCCTAAATTTCCCCCTGTGCCCCTCGGGGCTGCCGCGGATGGCTGGTGAGAAGGAACGGGGCCGGGCAGGAGCGGTGCCCGCGGGAGGAGCAGGTGACAGAGCAGAGGAGGAAAAGCTGCAGCGCTTTGAAGTCTGGTCAACTTTTAACGTGGGGCCGAGCCGTGCCCGCTCCGGGCCCGGGGCCGCGCTCCCCGCGGTGCCCTTTGATGGCGGGGCCGCTGCGTTACCGATTAACGACGAGGGGACAGCGGCTGCGGGGCCGGCCCGGGGACAGCACCCGGCTCCGGGGACGCGGCCCGGCTCAGGGACACTGCCTTGCTCGGGGACACCGTTACGCTCCGGGGACATCGCCGGGCTCCGGGGACACCACCTGGCATTGGGGACACCGTTCCGCTCCGAGGACACCGCCCGGCATTGGGGACACCGCTCCGGGGACACCGCTCTGCTCCGGGGACACCGCTCCACTCTGGGGACACGGCCCGGCTCCGGTGACACCGCTCGGCTCCGGGACAGGCACGGCCGGGCTCTGATTCTGGGGTGCGGATGGACACGGACACAGAGTGGCCCCGCTGTCCCCCTGACACCCCATAAACGACCCTTTACCCCCAAGCGCAGCCGGTGTTCGGTGTCTGTCCTGTCCCTCTTTCCCTCTCCTTTTCTCCTCTCTCGTTTGCTCCTTGCAGGACGCCCCGGTTGGGTGTTCCAGACCCCCCTTTGCCCCTCGCACCCCCGATCGCGGTGCAGCCGCCCCTGCCCGGCCCCTGCGGGCCCTCGGCTGCGCTCGCACGGCCGACGGCTCTTTCGTTAGAAAGGAAAATGGATTTTTCCCCTTGCCGGAGCCGCTCCCGGCCGGAATCCAGCGGGGAGGATCCATCCTGGTTCCCCTCTCCAGGCATTCCATGGATAAAGTTTTCCTCTCCATAAACCAGGGGCATCTCCAGCCCGAGCAAGACCCCTGCTCGGCGGCTCCGGGTTCATTCCCGAAGGGATAAAAATCCTGTTTGAGTTCTCCTGGAGCTGGGAGCAGGCCTGGGAGCAGAGGGGAAAAAGAAATTTAAAGATAAATTTGGGGTTCTCGGTCGGTTCCAGCGTAGCAGCTCCGCGGTTCGCTTCGGAGCATCCGAGCAGCCTCGCCTGGCCACTGAGCCGCGACCGAAAACCACCGGGGCGAGACGCGGAAAACCCAAAATCCGGTGAAGAGTTTGTAAATTCCCTAGAGGGGGATTCACCCCAAAGCGGAGCCGGACAATGCTCGGCTGCGGCCGGGGAGCCCGGGGGAGCTGCGGGCACCGGGGATCCCGCGGGGAGCAGCCGCAGCCCGGCCGCCTTTCCCTCTTTTCTCTCCCTCGGAAGATGCTGAAATGAGGGAGATCCGCACGAAACGAAATCCCGGCCCCGCGCCGCGCTCCGGGGCCGCGGATCCCGCAGCGCCCGCTCCGCACCCGCGGCTGCCGCAGGGCAGGGCCGGAGGGGCCGCGTCCCCCCCGCCGGACCCGGGGCAGGGAAAAGGTCGAGAGGAAAAAAAAAATAAAAGGAGAGAAAACAGAAATTCAATTGAATTCAATTGGATTAAATTGATTTCAATGAAATTCCACAAACGGTCCGGAGCGGGGTAGTTCCCGTGGCTGAGCCGAGCTGTCCCCGTGTTCCCTTCTCCTTCCCCTTCCCGATCCCGTCCCTTTCCCTTCCTCCCCATCCCTTCCCTTCCCCTTCTTCCCATCCCTTCCCTTCCCATCCCCTTCCCCCCCGCGGCTCCGCTCCCGCTGCCCTCTCCGCCAGCTCTCTCACCCAACTCCTCTTCTTTATTTCCACTTCTCCTATTAAAAAAAAAAAAAAGGAAATATATATTTTAAAATCTATTTATAAAATATTTCGAATGTCGATTATTTTTTTCCTCTCTCTTTCTTGCGGAAATGAAAATAAAAATAAAAAAAAACGCTTTGCCGACGCTCTCGCTCCATTTTTAGGTTTTCAGTTCTCTGGGATTTCGCGGAATTTTGCTTTTCCTGCCCCCATCCTTCTCCCCGCAGCCTCTTGCGGGAGCGAGTCCGCGCAGCGCCCGCGGGCGCGCAGCAGCGCTCTGCTCTCCGCGGGGGGAAGGATCCCGCGCGGAGCATTTCGATCCAGCCAAGTGGAAAATAGACTTTCAACCCCCTTTGTGCGGGAGGGGAGGGCTGGCCCCCGCCTCCGCGGCCCGACCAAACTCCGAGCAGAGCCAAACTGCGGAGTGAACTCGGGACCGGCCCGCGCAGGGGCTGCGCGCCCGCGCATCCCCCGCGCCGGGCAAAACGGCCAGAATTGCCACTTTTGGGAGATTTGGCTTTTTTGGGTTTTTTTAATCCATTCCCGGAGCAGGATCGGAGCGGTGGGAAGAGGTTTCGGCCGGGGGAAGGTCCTGCCTTTGGAGGGGACACGCGGAGGGGAGCGGAGCTTGCGCGGCGTGGGAGAGGACGGGGAGGCTTCACCTGTGCTGCCCCCGCGGGCCGGGATCCGCTCCGCCGCTGCGGGCAGGGCTGGTTCATTCATTTAAATAGGAAAAAAAAAAAAAAAAAGGAAAAAAAAGGAAAAAAGAAAACCAAAAGAAGAAGAAAAAATGAGGAATTTTTAAGGAATTTTAAATTATTTTTTTTTTTAATACGGAGGGAACACCCCGCCCCGCGCAGCCGGAGCCCTTTTGCCACAAGTTCTCGGCGCGCCGGCGGGAGCGGCTCCAGTCCAGTTTTTCGGGCGCTCTCTGCGTCCTTTTGCCTCCTCTGCCTCCCCTTCCTGCCCCATCTCCCCGTGTCCTCCGCTGCCTCTCCTTGTCCTCCCCTGCCCGTCCGTACCTCCCGTGCCTCCCCCGGCCTCCCCTGACTCTTCCTGGCTGCTCTTGTCCTCCCCCGGCCTCCTCTAGCTTCCCTTTGCTTCCCCTACCTTCCTCTGCCTCCTCTTCCTCCCACTGCCCGTCCTGTCCGTCCCTGCTCTCCCCATCCTATCCCGACCCATCCCTCCCTTGACCTGCTCTCCCATCCCATCTCTACTTTCCCCTGCTCTTCCATCCCGGCCCTGCCTCCTCTGGCTTCCCCATCCCGGCCCTTCTCTCCCATCCCATCCCGGCCCTGCTTTCCCATTCCATCCCTACATTCTCTGCCCTCCCCATCCCACTCCTACAATCTCTGCTCTCCCTATCTCGGCCCTGCTCTCGCATCCCATCCCATTCCTGCATTCCCTGCCCTCCCATTCCATCCCGTCCTATCCCGGCCCTGTTCTTCCATCCCATTCCTGCAATCCCTGCCCTCTCCATCCCGTCTCTGCACTCTGCATCCCATCCCTGCACTCTCCATCCCGGCCCTTCTCTCCCATCCCATTCCCGCATTCCTTGCGCTCCTAATCCTGTCCTGCCCTCCCCATTCCGGCCCTGCACTCCGCATCCCGGCCCTGCTCTCCCATCCCATTCCTGCATTCCCTGCTGTCCCCATCCCGGCCCTGCTCTCCCATCCCATCCCTGTATTCCCTGCTCTCCTATCCCGGCCCTGCTCTCCCATCCCATTCCTACAATTCGCGCTCTCCCCATTCCGGCCCTGCTCTCCCTATCCCGGCCCTGCTCTCCCATCCCATCCCATTCCCGCAATCCCTGCCCTCCCCATCCCGGCCCTGCCTCCGCGGGCCTCCCCTCCCGGCGGGGGCTCAGGTGCGGCCGCCCCCGCGGTCCCGCAGGTCCCGCCCGCCGCCGGAGCGGCCGCGCGGGGCTCGGGGCTGCGTGGGCGCCCGCGGGTGGGCGGCGGGGCGGGGGCGGAGGGAGGGAGGGAGGGGTGCGGGCCGCGGGTCCGCGTGTGTGTGCCGTGCCCAGGGGGAGGTTTCTTGCACACGCACACACACACACACCGCACACACGCGCGCACCCGCAGGACCGGCCCCGCTCCGGCCCCCCCCCCCCGCTCCCGGCTCACACCATGTTCCAGCCGTCCGCGAAGCGCTGCTTCACCATCGAGTCCCTGGTGGGCAAGGACACCCCCCTGGGCCCCGAGGACCCCCCGCGCCCCGCTGCCCTCGCCTACCCCGGCCCCGCCGCCGCCGCCGACGCCGCCGCCTTCGCCCCCGGCTTTCAGGGAGCCGCCGGCCGGGCCCTGTACGGCAGCGCCGAGCTCGTCTTCCCCGAGGCCGTGGGGCACCCGGCGCTGCCCGTCGGGCCCCCCCAGCTGGGGGGATCGGCCCTGCCGCACCCGCACCCCTTCTTCGGGCCGCAGCACCGCGACCCGCTCAACTTTTACCCCTGGGTGCTGCGGAACCGCTTCTTCGGCCACCGCTTCCAAGGTGAGCGGGGGCCGCGGGGGGCGCGGGCCGGGCTCTGCCGGGGCCCCGGGGGCTGCTCGGGGGGCCCGACTGCACTGCAGGACCTGTTGCTGCCGTGCCCGCACGCACGGCCGGGGCCCCGGGCGCTCCGTACCGGGGCCGGTGCCTCCGAACGCCCGGTTCCTCCGAACGCCCGGTTCCTCCGAATGCCCGGTGCTTCCGAGCACCCAGTGTCTCCGAACACCCGGTGCCTCTGCGCTCCCGGTGCCTCCGAGCCCCGGTGCCTCTTCATACCCGGTGCTTCCGAGCGCTCGCTGTCTCCGCACCCCCGGTGTCTCCGCACCCCCGGTGCCTTTCACAGCCGCGGCCCCGCAGAGTCCCGGCCGAGCATCGCGGAGCTCCGGGGCACGGGACCGGCTCCGCCGCCTCCGTGCGCAGCCGAGCCGGGAATTTGGTTTTCTCCTTCCCGGGAACGAAGGGAAGGATTTCGGTGCGGTGGATCTCGGCTGCGCAGAGAGATGTTTGTTTGGTTCTGTAGATTTTCCCTCGATTCCTTTGCTTCTCTTTATTTCTTTATTCTCTTTCTTTCCTTCTCCTTCTTTTTCTCACTTTCTTGTTTGGCTTCTTTCGTTCTTTCTTCCTTTCGTTCATTCTTTCTTTCTCTTAATTTTCCGATTCTGCCTCTATTTCTTTTATCTTTATTTTTTTTCTCTCCGTTCCTTTCTAACCTCTTTCTTTTCCTTTTCCTTTTTGTAGCTGCGTCCTTTTCTTCCCTTTTTTCCCGTGTTTTTTCTTTCTCTGTATTTTTTCCTTTTTTTTTCTCTCTCTTTTTTTCCCCTCCGTTTCCCCTGCACGCCGTCCCCTCTGTCCCGCCGCGGTGCCGGGGGGTCCCGCAGCCCGGATTAGTTTTATCTGCTCAGCACCAACCCCTCGCTGTTCCCCGGGGCTCCGCCGGGGATCGCGGCCGCTGCCGGCGGCGCCCGGGGGCTCCGGCCCGGCCCCCTCGGCCCCGGGAGCGGCTCCGGGTCCCCCCCGGCCCCGAGCCCGGCCCGCCGCTCTCCCGAGCCGCCCCTCTCTCCTGCCTTCTCTCTCCGCCTTTAATTTTCTCTTTTTTCCCCTGCTTTCGTTTCTTTCTACCTTGTTTCTCTCGCTTGCTTTACAGATTTCCTTCTCTCGCTCGTTATTCTTTGCTTCTTTCCTTCTTTTTCTTTTTTCTTTCCCACTTCTTGTCTCTTGCTTTCTTTCTCCTTTCACTTTCTTTTCCTTCTGTTTCCCTTTCTCTTTCTTCCCCTCTTTTAAAAATTGCTTTCCCACTTTTCTCCTCTCTTTCCGTGTCCCCTTCCCTTTTTCTTTCTTCCCTCCACTTTTTTTTCTTCCTTAGTTTTCCTTCTCTATTTTTTCCTGTCACTTTCTCAGTTTTCCTCCTATTTTATAATTTCTTTTTCTCTCTATTCTATAATTTCTTTCTCTCACTTGGGATCAGTTTTTTCTCTGCCTCCCACCTTCTCTTCCTCCCTTTCCCCTTCCTGCTGCTCTCCCGTTCCATCCCTTCTCTTTACTTCTTTCTTTCTTTCTCTCCCTGCCCTCCCTTTTGCACCGTGTCCAACCCCACAGTGGGGCTGGGACGATCCAGAACGTAGCACAAAACCAACAATTTCAGGGTGGGGAAATCTCTCAAAAATTCCCCTTTTTGTGCCCTTGCCGAGTCCCAGGGCCGGGCAGGGACCCCGAGGGGGCCGCGCTGAGCTCTGTGTGTGCCCGCAGGGAGCGAGGTGTCCCAGGAGAGCCTCCTGCTGCACGGCCCCTTCGCCCGCAAGCCCAAGCGCATCCGCACGGCCTTTTCCCCGTCGCAGCTGCTGCGCCTGGAGAGAGCCTTTGAGAAGAACCACTACGTGGTGGGAGCCGAGCGCAAGCAGCTGGCCAGCAGCCTCAGCCTCTCCGAGACACAGGTACCGCCACCCGCCCGTCCCTCCGTGTCCCTCCTGGCCGTCCCATCTTGTCCCTCCGTGTCCCAGCAGCGGCCCAAGACCTGCACAGCGCTCCCATATGAAACCCCAGCTTGGACTGCCCAGGACCCCCAGAGCCTGCAGGAGTTGTGGGGCTCCTAGGGGTGGGTTTGGGGTTTTTGTGATTCAGCTTTTGGTGTTCCAGGAGCTGTGGCAGGGTTGGAGTTGGGGATGTGGCTCTGGCGTTGTTCCGCTCTCCGGAGCTCTTTTGCGGTGTTGTTCCTTGCTGGTTTGGGGTGTTTTCCCTGGGAGCAATTTAAAGGTTTAAAAATCCATCTAGGAAAGGAGCAGCAGGCTGAAGGCTTCCCTGGAAAGCTGGAAAACTGTGGCTGAGCCGAGCAGCTCCGGGTCTGTGCACCAACACCCGGGATTCAGGATGGGTGTGAGACAGTGTTGCCGCAGGGCGCTGGTGTTGGATGAGACTTTATGGGATCAGAACAGACATTTCACAGGAATTTAGATGTAAGGAGACCCAGGAGAAGCATGAGGATGAAAGGAAAAGTGTACAGAGCTGGGGGAAAATGCAGAAGCTGGGGCTGAGCATCTGAGTGTCCGAGAGCGGTGTCCTGGTGAGCGGCTGTTCCCAAACGCTCCAGGGGAAGGAGTTTTATTTCCCAGGAAGGGAGAAAGTTTTCCCCAAATTCTGGTGAGGTGGTTGGGCCTGTGTGCTGAATTAATTGAAATTTTAAGCTTGAATTTAGTTGGGAAATAAAGCTGGAGCCGTGGGTGTTCCCAGTACCCGCCTGGCTCATCCTTGCCCAGGCTCTGCCAAACAAAACCTCCAGACGCGTCCCTGGGAGCAGGAACTTCCTGGGAGGAAAATGTCACCGGCACGGGGACGGAGGAAAGGAGCAGCTGTGGGCGTCGGGAAGCAGGGACTGAGCCCCCCAAAATCCCCAGGGTGTTTGGATCCCGAGGGTGAAGCTGCCCCGGCTCACGGCTCGCAGGCTCAGCGCCGACACCGGCTCAGGGCCCTTCCCGCTGCTGCCGTCACCTCTGCGGGCCAGAATGGGGAAAAAAGGGAAAAAAAGGACAAAACCCAAAGGTCAAAGAACAGCCAGGAACTTGTCGGGGTGGAAAGGGCAGCTGTGGGATGCCCTAGGGCGGGCTTGGCCATTCCCTGGCCTTTCCCAGTGCTGCCTGGAGCCTGAATGCAATAATGTCATTTCCCGGGGAAGCGCAGCAGCGGCATCCAGCCCAAATCCCAAGGAGCTTTCAGGGTGCAAAGAGGCCACGGAGATGTTTTAAATTTTCATTTTTTGGGTGCTGCAGGGTGTTCGGTTGTGTGGTGTTTCCATGATTTTGGGAAGCTGATGCTGCTGGCAGGGAATGAGCACGGGGAGGCAGCGGCAGGGCCGGGAAAGGCTCCACGGATCCATCCGGGAACAGCACCCAGCTGTAGGGATTCAGCCTGCAGGGAAACGTTTTTCCTTTCTGTTATGTGGCTTTGGAAAAATAATTTTTTTTAAAAAAAATCTGTTTTAATTACCTGGAGGGAAATAATTTCAGAGTGCCGAGGGTTTGGGGACAGCCGGGTATTGGGATTGGAGAAGTGGGACAGCCAGGGGCTGGTGGCTGTGCCAAAGCCGGGATATTATTACTATTATTATTACCATTATTATAATTATTACTAATTAAATATTCAGTGATAAATCCTGCATGGAATCAAACTCCCATGGAAAACCAGCCTGCTTTACCCATGACACCCATCCTGGTGTGACACTGGTGTGTTTTCCCCTGGGGCCCCACATCTGAACCCACAGTTATGGGGGCTTTACCATTTTTTCACGGATTTAACAATTCCCAGAAGGGCTGCAGCTCATGGCTGTGCCCAGCCCTATTTCCCAGCTGCTTTTCCCCTGGAAAATGGAATTTTGCTCTCTGGCTATGCCAGCTCCGTGTGCCCCAGGCAGGGAGCAGCACCTGGAGCAGCCCAGGGCAGGTGAGGAGGGTTCAGGTCCTGCCCAGCACCAGGAAATGCCGTGGGATATGGACTGGGGATGGTGCAGGTGTTTAACCCCTTCCCAGCTGCTCTCCTGCTGAGGAGCTGCGTTAATTCGGGGTGAGATTGGGATGACAGGCCCAGAACAGCAAAATCAAAGGGGCCGGGGGAGCAAAACGCAGCTCAGGGCCCTGAGGGAAAGCCAAAAGTGAGATCAGGGTGGAGAAGGTACAGGGAGGGCTCCGAAGGGAATCTGGGATGGTCTGAGAAAGGGGAGCCCTCAGGGGGGTTTGGGTGTGATGGGAACACAGGGGTGTGACACAGGTGACATCGAGCCAGGCGTGTGGGGGGGTCTGGGCAGGGTGGGGGCACCGGGATCAGCAGGGATCCTGGGGAATGGGATCAGCGGGGATCCTGGGCATTGGGGTCAGCAGGGATCCTGGGCATTGTGCTGGCACTGGGATCAGCAGGGATCCTGGGCATTGGGATCAGCAGGGATCCTGGGCACTGGGGGTGCTCTGGGATCAGCAGGGATCATGGGCACCAGGATCAGCAGGGATTTCAGGTTCTGTGGTGTAACTGGAATCATTTGGGATCCCAGGCTCTGACATGCTCTGGGATCAGCAGGGATCCTGGGTACTGTGCTGTCACTGGGATCAGCAGGGCCCTCATGCCCTGCGGGTTCTTTGGGATCAGCAGGGCCCCCATTCCCTGACAGGCTCTGGGATCAGCCGGGATCCCATACCCTGTGGTGCTCTGGGATCAGCAGGGATCCCATGCCCTGACAGGCTCTGGGATCAGCAAGGACCTCAGGCCCTGTGAGTATTCTGGGATCAGCAGGGATCCTGGGCACTGTGGGTACTGTGGGATCAGCAGGGATCTCATACCCTGTGGTGCCCAGAGCTGTGCCAGGCTGGGATCTGGGACGTGTGCTGGCAATGGGACGAGCTGGGAACACCGTGCTGTGTCCTGCTGGGTTGGGCACGGCCTCACTGGTGGTACCAGGCCTGTTCCCCTGCCTTGGGAGCAGCCTGGGCTGGGAAGGTGCTTCCCTGGGTTCCTCGGGCACGATGGAGCCCAGAATTCCCAGCAGAGCCGCTCCAACCTGGCAGCTCATGGGGCAAACCCCACTCGGGGTCTCCAGTCTGCATTCCCTAAATGCAGGGCTCTCCCTGGCAGCTGCAGAGGGGAGCTTGGGGTGGTTATGGAGCCCCTGTGTGTCCCAGTGTCCCCTCACAGCTTTGGGGTGATTATGGAGTTCCTGGATATCCCAGTGTCCCCTCACAGCTTTGGGGTTATTATGGAGTTCCCGGATATCCCAGTGTCCCCTCACAGTTTTGCGGTGATTATGGAATCCCTGGATGTCCTGCTGGCCCCTCCTGGTTTTTGGGGTGATTTTGGAGCCCCTGGATGTCCTGCCATCCCCTCCTGGAGCTGTCCCTGCAGGGACTGAGCAGCCCTGGCCGGGGGCTCGGTGCTGGCTGTAATTAATAATTAATAATTAACAGGGCGAATGCCTGGGAATCACAGGAGGAGAAAGATGCCCAGATAGAGCTGCAGAGTGAGGCCCAGGCCTGGCAGTGGCCCCTGCCCTGAGGGCTGGCCCCAAAAACAAACCTGAGAAGTTTTGGGGGTTTTTAGGGGGAAAGTCCCCTCAGGAACAGGCAGAGGTGCGGCGATGGCACTGGACACGGTGGCACTTGGGGTGACAACCAGGCGCAGGCAGTGTCACCCTGCAACAGCGGAGCTGCTCCTTCCTGTCCCCATCCAGGGCCACCCCAGTGCCCTCACCCTTTGTGTCACCGCCTGGGGAAGCTCCTCAGGGATTTTAACTGTCCCCAAGTGGGGATGGCAATGTCACCTTGGGGCCAGTGCTGATCCCCCAGGTGCCATCAGGTGTCCCAGTGGCCGTGGTGGCCCTCGGGGCATGGCACAGCTGGGAATGCAGAGGGAAACAGGGACAGGAGCCAGGCTTAGGGACAGGACCGGGATGCAGGAGCCACACGGGGACCCTGTCCCCGTCCCATTCCTGTCCCTGTCCCATTCCTGTCCCTGTCCCTGTACCTGTCCCATCCCTGTCCCTGTCCCTGTACCACAGCAGGGTCTCGGGGCGGGAGGTGACCCCAGGGGACAGAGCCAACCCCGGGAGTGGCAGCGCCGGGACCTGGCATGCACAAACACCCGGCATGAGAAGGGTTAATTTGGGAAGGGATCAAACCCCGGGGTCGAGGCTTTAGAGCGATTCCTCCGGAGCTCGGGGCCAGCCCATCCCACGGGGAGCTCCCGCAATTCTCCCGCCGTGGCTGCGGCCTTTGGAGCGGGGGATGCGGCCCGGGAACACCCCCGCTCCCAGCCGGGAACCCCGGGGAGCCCGCAGGAACCGGGCCGGGCTGAGCCGAGCCGGGCCGAGCCGCTCCCCCGCCCGGCTCGGGCGCAGATTTAACTGCTCGGGCCGATTTAGTGATTTAATCGCTTTGTGCCTCGGTTCCCCTTCCACAATTCAGGGATAAGGCGACTTCCCCGCTCCCGGAGCTTTAATTAAAGTTTGCGAAGTGCTCCGCGGCGCCTGGATGGAAGGCGCCAGCCCGGCACGGCTCCGGGAATGCCCCGGAGGTGGGAAAAGCAATGGATTGTGTCCCGGGATTGTGTCCCGCCGCAGGGAGGAGCCGTTCCGAGCCGGGACAGCCCAAAGTCAGCGGTTGCTGCTGGGCTGGCCGTGGCTCCAGCGAGTGCCGGGCAGGGATGGGAATGCTGGTCTGGGATAGGAATGATAATCCGGGATGGGAATGCCGGCCTGGGATGGGAATGCCGGCCCAGGATGGGAATGCTGGCCCAGGATGGGAATGCTGATCTGAAATGGGAATGGCGGCCCAGGATGGGAATGCTGATCTGAACTGGGAATGCTGGCCCAGGATGGGAATGCTGGTCTGGAATGGGAATACCGGCCCCCGAACTGGGAATGCTGACCCGGGATGGGAATGCCTGGAATGGGAATGCCAGGCTGGGATGGCAATGCCGGGCTGTGCGGGCCCGGGGAGGCTCCGGAGCAGGGAGCGGGGCCGTGCTCGGTGCTGAAGGACGCGGGGAAAGCACCGATGGTCCCGGGATCGGCTGAGCCAGGCCAGCGGCTGCAGGACACGAAAGGCTGCGGGTGAAAGCTCAGCCAGGGCCGGGCCGGGCCGGGCCGGGCCGGGCTGAGCCGGGCTGAGCCGGGACAGGCCGGGCTGGCTGGGCTGGGCCGGGCTAGGCCGAGCTGGGCTGGGCCGAGCTGGGCTGGGCCGGGCCGAGCTGGGCTGGGCCGAGCTGGGCTGGGCCTAGCCGGGCTGGCAGCGGGGGCCGAACAGCGGCACCCGGTGCTGCGGGCCTGGGAGCCAGGCAGTGTCCGCTGCCCAGCGGGGGCATCCTCGTCCTGCCTGGGGCATCCCCATCCCCATCCCCATCCCTGCCTGTGCCATCCCGCCCCTCTCTGTGCCCCCTGTCCCTGTGAGTGCCCCCAGCATCCCAAAGTGACCCTGGCTGTGCTGCCCTGTCCCCAGTCCTGACCCTGAGCCCAGCCCAGCCCCTGCTGCCAGCGCTGGAGCCAGGACTGCGGGGTGGATCAGGGTGGGATCCCAGAAATGGAGACTCTGCTCAGACTCCTGGGACACGGTCTGGCACCAGCAGAGCAGGAAAGGTCTCCTGAAACCTTGCTGTGGTAGATTAATGATGGATAATTGGGATCCTGGTCCTGGCTGGAGATTTGGGGATGGCCTCAAGCATCATCCCAGCGTCGCTGGAGCCATGGCTGCTGTGCCTGTGGCACCCTGACACCAGTGATCAATTAATGATGGATAATTGGGATTCCTGGCTGGAGGTGTGGGGATGGCCCTGATTGTCATCCCAGTGTCACTGGAGCTGTGGCACCTGGCAACAGTGGCAGCTGGAACAGGGCTGGCTTTGGCTGCTTCCCCATTCTGTGCCAGTCCAGGCCCAGCCCAGCTCGGGCTATGGGTGCTGTGAGCAGTGTCACCTGTGCTGTGAGCAGTGTCACCTGTGCTGACAGGCCCTGGGTGCTGTGAGCAGTGTCACCTGTGCTGTGAGCAGTGTCACCTGTGCTGTGCTGAGGTGTCACACTGTGGGTGCTGTGAGCAGTGTCACCTGTGCTGAGGTGCTGTGCTGTGTCAGGCTCTGGGTGTTGTGAGCAGTGTCACCTGTGCTGTGCCTGAGGCTCTGGGTGCTGTGAGCAGTGTCACCTGTACTGTGAGCCGTGTCACCTGTGCTGTGCCTGAGGCTCTGGGTGCTGTGAGCAGCGTCACCTGTGCTGTGAGCAGCGTCACCTGTGCTGTGCTGAGGTGTCACCAAGTGTCCTTCACACCCCTGTGTTTCTGCAGGACTGTGAGGTGCCAGCAGCCACATTTGTGCCACATTTGTGCCCCGTGTCCCACCTTGCTGTGGGAAACTGAGGCATAGTGGGGTGGCTGTGGGAGTGCTCCTGGTGGGACAGGGACAGGGATGGAGACAGGGATAGGAACAGAGGCATGGACAGGGATAGGGACAGGGACCGGGATGGGACAGGGACAAGGACAGGGATAGGGATAAGGATAGGGATAGGGATAGGGACCGGGATGCGGTTGAGGACAGAGACAGGGACAGGGATAGGAACAGGGACAAGGATGGAGTTGAGGACAGGAACAGAAATAGGGACAGGGATAAGGATAGGGACAGGGACAGAAATAGGGACGGGGATAAGGATAGGGACAGGGATGGGGACAGGGATAGGAACAGGGGCATGAACAGGGATAGGGACAGGGAGACGGGGATAGGGATAGGAACAGGATCAGGCCCGGGGCCAGTGTGTCCCCTCCCCAGGGAATCCCGAGCCTCCTCCCTGTGCAGGCCCGGCCGTGTGTAGCCCACAGTCGCTGTGTGTGTGCTGCAGGTGAAGGTGTGGTTGCTGTTTCTGTTGCAAGTGAAGGTGTGGTTCCTGTCCCCATTGCAGGTGAAGGTGTGGTTCCAGAATAGGTGTGGTTCCCCTTGCAGGTGAAGGTGTGGTTCCTGTGTGCTGCATTGAAGGTGTGGTTCCTGTTCCCCTTGCAGGTGAAGGTGTGGTTCCAGAACAGGCGGACGAAATACAAACGGCAGAAGCTGGAGGAGGAGGGCCCCGACTCGGACCAGAAGAAGAAGGGCTCGCACCACATCAACCGATGGCGCCTGGCCACCAAGCAGTCGAGCGGGGAAGACATCGATGTCACCTCCAACGACTAAGGCAGGGCCGGGCTGCAGGTGCGGCCAGCATGGCGAGCAGCCCGCGGCGCGCAGGGGGGACCCCGGCGGCGGCACCCACCGCACTCTAGGGACGCTCTAGGGACACTCTGGGGACACTCTGGGGACACGGCCACGCCGCCGCCGCCGCCCGCGGCCTTTCCCGGGGCCGGGGCCCGCGCCCGTCCCCCCGCCGCCCGGGGCCCCCCTCGGAGGGGCTTTCGGGGCGCTGCCGCCCCGCCGAGCAGGGACAGGAGGCTGCCAGGGCGGCCCCGCAGCGCATCCTCCCCGCGCTGCGCTCCTGAGATGCACCCACCGCCTCCGAGCCGAGGCTCCGTGCTCCAGCCCTCCTCATTCGCCTTTTTATTCTCATTTCCCCACCGTTCCCCCTCCTTATTTTCTCATCGTTTGGGTTTTTTATGACGGTTTGTTTTAATTTATTCTCTCAGCCCGTGCCCGTGTGCGTGCGTTCCCTCCCGTAGGTAGCGGCTGTAGTGAGTGTTACTGCGTGGAAATAAAGGAAAATCCTGCTGGAAACTCACCTGGACACCTGCGGGGTGGGTACAGAGCCCCGCCAGGGGTGGGGACAGCGGGGGCCCTGTGGGACGGCAACTGGGGGGCACTGGGAGGAACTGGGGGGCACTGGGAGGTGTTGGGAGGAACGGGGAGGAACTGGAAGTGAGGGGACAAGAGGAGTTTGGTGGCTCTATGGCGCTGGGTGAGGACAGGGGTGTCGCCTCGGGGGTCCCAGAGGTGTGACAGGTAGGTGGGGTGTCCCTCGGTGTCCCTGTGAGTGTCTCTGGGGATCCCACAGGTGTGACCGGTTATGTGGAGTGTCCCCGGGGGATGTCCCTGGGTGTGTCCTCGGGGGTCCCACAGGTGTGACAGGTATGTGAGGTGTCCCCTTGGGGTCCCACAGGTGTGACAGGTATGTGAGGTGTCCCTGAGAGTATCCCTGAGGGTGTCAATGGGGGTCCCACAGGTGTGACAGGCATGTGGAGTGTCCCTGGGGGTCTCACGGGTGTCACAGGTATGTGGGGTGTCCCTGGGGGTGTCCTTGGCTGTGTCCCCAGGGGTCCCATAAATCTGACAGGTATGTGGGGTGTCACACCGTGTCCCTGAGGGTTCCACAGGTGTGACAACCATGTGGGGTGTCCCCGGGGGTGTCCCTAGAGGTGTGCCCGCGGGTCCCACATGTATGACAGGTATATGGGGTGTCTCTGGGGGTGTCCCTGAGGGTGTCCCCGGGGTCTCACAGGTGTCACAGGTATGTGGGGCATACCTGGGTGTGTCCCTGGGGTCCCACAAGTATGTGGAGTGTCCCCTCGGGGTCTCATAGATGTGACAGGTATGTGAGGTGTCCCTGGGGATGTCCCTGGGGGTGTCAATGGGGGTTCCACAGGTGTGACAGGAATGTGGGTTGTCCCTGGGGATGTCCCTGGAGCTGTCCCCGGGGTCCCACAGGTGTGACAGGCAAGTGGCAGCTCCAGGGATGGCAGCCCCACACCTGCACAGGGATTGGATGTTGGGAAAGCTCCTGAGCTGCTGCAGTTCCCTGTGGATCCCTCGGGAATGTCCCTGCCGGGATGGGACACCCAGGGCTGGCCCCGCTGGGACCCCCCAGACAAGGGAGCTCAGGGGAGAAAGGTCAGGAGCCCCTCCCAGGTTTTCCTGGAATTTGGGGGAAAACACATATAAATATTGAAAAAAAACAAAAACAAAAAACCCGCCAAATCAAATATATATATATGAATAATATATATATGTAAAAAAATAAAATAATAATATATAAAATATAGCACATATACACATATATGCACATGAATAAATCATATCCATACCAATGCATATATAATGTGTATATTGTGTTTTATAATTTATATTTTATATATATTTATTAGTATGCACACCGTATATTTTGTATGCAATATGTATATATAAAATATAGACTGTGCTTTGTGAGGTCTATATTATATATAATAATATCTATTTACATATTTTAAAATATATCAATTGGCTTATATATTTTATTATATGTACTAGATGATAATTATATATATTATGCCTATAATTATACATATTTTTATAGTCTAGCATTATCCAGATTTTGCAATTATTTATGTATAATTATATACAAACACACAAAATCCATCATTCCCGCTGTTGGGAAAGGCCCCTCCCCACACCCAGGGAAAATCCCCATCCCCAGCAGATTCTTCCCTGGACAGCCAGCCCATAATAACCCTGTCCTTAGAAGGGACCTTTCAACCCAAACATTCCCTCTGGAATCGCACACGGAGCTGGGAGCACAGCCAGTGTGTGACCTCTTTATTGTGACAATCCAGGGGTGACATGGGGACTCGCGGGCACTGGCGACGCAGGAGTTAAAAACAGACAGAGCTGGGGGGGTCCCGGGGTGTTCTGGGGTGTCCTGGGGGTGTCCTGGGGGTGTCTTAGTGTCCCAGGGGTGTCTCAGGGTGTCCCAGAGGTGTCCTGGGAGTGTCTCAGGGTGTTTCAGTGTCCCAGGGTGTCCCAAAGATGTCCTGGGAGTGTCTCAGGATGTCCTTGGGTATCCCAGAGGTGTCCCCGGGGTGTCCCTGGGTGTCCACAGGGTGTCTCAGGGTGTCTGGGATATGTCCCACAGTGTCCCAGGGGCATCCCAGGGTGTCCTGAGGTGTCCTGGGTGTGTCCCAGGAGTGTCTCAGGGTGTCCCATGGTATCCTGGGGTGTCCTAGGGGTGTCTCAGGCTGTCCCTGGGTGTCCTGAGGTGTCCCAAGGTGTTCTGGGGTGTCCCAGGGTCTCCCAGAGGTGTCTTGAAGGTGTCCTGGCGGTGTCCCAGTGTCCCAGGATGTCCCAGGGGTGTCCCAAGGCTGTCCCCTGGGTGTCTCAGGTGTCTGAGATGTGTCCCACAGTGTCCCAGGGGTGTCCCAGGGTGTCTTGGGGGTATCCCAGGATGTCCCAGGGGTGTCCTGGGTGTCCCAAAGATGTCCCGGGGGTGTCTCAGAGTATCCAAAGGTGTCCTAGGGGTATCCCTGGGTGTCCTGGGGGTGTCCCTGGGTGTCCAGGGTGCCCATCCGCTGGAAGACGTGGTGCTGGCAGCTGTCCCCTCGCCATTCCCGGGGGATTCGCTGTCAGGGTGTGCTCAGACCCAAGGGTGAGTGGATGCCCAGTGTGGAATAAGCCATAAAAACCAGTAAAAAGCCCAAAGTGGTGTTTCCTAAAGGGACCTGGGGACACACCCAGAGCTGGGGACAGCCACCAGCAGCAGGACTCCACATCCCAGCCTGGGAATGTCCTCAGAGCATCCCAGAGGAGCTGATCTGTGCCCAGAGCTCTGCCCAGGGGGGTCTCACACACCCTGGGACCCTCCACACTCCTCCCAAGGCCATCCCAGGCTCTGGATCTCCATCCCAGCCCTGCATGAGGAGGGGACAGCCCATCCCTGGGGCAGGTGGCATTGCCAGGGATGTCCCAGCATCTCCTGTCCCCGGGTGGCAGCATCCAGCATTGGCCAGGTGACCCCACAGGGACTTCCTGCCATCCTGCCAGGACCTGGCACAGCCCAGGGAGGGGGGCAGGAAAAGGAGGAACAAGGGAAAATGGAAGGAGCTGAGCTGTGCCCAGGCTGGAATTGAGACACCCATTGGGACACGGGTGACACCACCCTGGGCTTGTCCCAGGAGCAGCCACCAGACCCATCCTCCAGGAGAGACACTCAAAACCTCTCACTGGCACCTCGTGCTGCAACCTGGTCCTCATTACTCCTTAATTAACATCGCCAAGAAATCAATTAAGCGCGCCATTTCTAATTAGATGCTCCGGGAGCCGACGGTCTCGTTATTGTTCCGTGCCGAGGGAAGGGCTCGATGTGAGCGGCGCTCGGGGTCCCTCCCTCGTTCCCAATTACAGCAAACCAGGAATGCAGCGCTCGGGGTCCTTCCCCCAACCCAGGGCTCCGCTCAGTGCATCAGGAGATTAATTAGTGATTAAATGAACGTGCAGAGTGGTGTCATTGGCTGGGCTGGGGAGCTGCCTGGCACCGCTCGCTGGCCTGACAACCAGAGCTAGCGTGGAGCCGTGGCCCAGACCCGTGTCCTGGTCCCAGAGCTGCTGGAAGGGCTGAGGGGGACATTCCCTCATGGGACATTCCCATGGAGGACATTCCCAGGTGGGGCATTGCCATGTGGGACATTCACATGTGGGACATTCCTGTGTAGGGCATTTCCATGTGGGACAGTCCCACATGGGGCATTCCCATGTGGCATTTCCATGAGGGGCATTCCCACATGGGACATTCCCACAAGGGGCATTTCCATGTAGGACATTCCCATGTGGCATTCCCATGTGGCATACCCAAGAGGGACATTCCTGTGTGGGGCATTTCCATGTGGTATTTCCATGTGGGACATTCCTATATGGCATTCCCATGTGGGACATTCCCATGTGGCATTCCCATAGGGGAAAGTCCCACGTTGGCTATTCCCCTGTGGGCCATTCCTGTGTGGGACCTTCCCATGTGACATTCCCACGTGGGGCATTCTCATAGTGATGTTCCCATGCAGGACATTCCCATATGGCATTCCCACGTGGGGCATTCTCATAGTGACATTCCCATGTGGGACATTCCCATGGAACATTCCCACGTGGGGCATTCTCATAGTGACATTCTCATGTGACATCCCCACGTGGGGCATTCTCATAGTGACATTCCCATGTGAGACACTCCCATGTGGGACATTCCCACATGGGACATTCACATGTGGGATATTCCAATGTGGCATTCCCAAGTGAGGCATTCCCATGTGGGGCATTCCCATGTGGGACATTCTCATAGTGACATTCCCATGTAGGACATTCCCATATGGCATTCCTGTGTGGAACATTCCCACATGGGGCATTCTCACACGGGACATTCCCACATGTGACAGTCCCACGTGGGTCATTCCCACATATGACATTCCCATATGGGATGGTCCCACATGAGACATTCCCACGTGTGACATTCTCATTGCTCCCACCACGAGGGCAGGGACCAGGAGCTCCCAGCTCTGGGGCTGCCCCAGGAGGGATCCCATTCTCGCTGTGCCTGGCAGTGTCAGTGCCTTTGGAGAGGTTCAGCTTTGGGGCTGCTGAGCTTTCCTGCTGCCTTGGATAAAACCCAACCCCAGCCCTCACTGGGGTGCTGGAACCTCACCAGGTGGGTTCAGCTGGGGACACTGTGATCTCGGTGTCCCCGCGCTGGAATGCCCAAGGACTCTGGGTTCCCAAGGGTTTGGGAGCACAGGGCCACCACAGCATGCTCCTCATGCAGAGCCCTCGTCCTGCTTTGTCACCAGGCTGGGGACAGCAAAGGGAGGGCAGCACCCAGGGACCTGCAGTGTCCTGATTGTCCCAGGGACACCTGCAGTGTCCTGATTGTCCCAGGGACACCTGGAGTGTCCTGATGGTCCCAGGAACACCTGCAGTGTCCTGATTGTCCCAGGGACACCTGGAGTGTCCAGATGGTTCCAGGAACACCTGCAGTGTCCTGATTGTCCCAGGGACACTTGCAGCGTCCTGATTGTCCCAGGACAATCCTGCACTGGCTTTGGGAGATGTGGGGACAACCCCAGGGTGTCCAGGGCCACCTCCCCACCCCAGACCTGCAAGGACTGTGCATGAGCCCTCCCTGGCAGGGGTTTGGAATGGGATGAGGTTCCAGGGCCTTTCCAACCCAAACCATTCCAGGATTCCCTTCTGCCAGAGGAGGTGGAGAAGGGAATGAGCCCAGGGCCTGGTGGCTCCCCCCAGCTCCCCCAGCAGCTTCTGCCCAGTGCTTTGGGCAGGGCAACGACACTTGGAGTGACATTGGGACAAAATCTGGGGGTAACCACTGCTGCCAGGGTGCCAGGGACTGGCAGAGGTGACCCTGCCAGGGAAGGGCTGACTCAGGCCCAGGGTGTTCCACTGCTCAGCACAAACCCTGCCGAGCTGACTGAGCCCCTGTTGCTGCCACACAAAGCCAAACAAGTCTGACGGGGTTTGTGCGGGCAGACACCACCCCAGACTCATTTAGGGCCTGTCATTGTCACTTGTGTGACGGAGCAGCTGCCTTTGAGCCGAGGCACGCTCACAGCACAGCTCCTCTGACATCCCCAAGCTGTGCCCAGCCCCTCCCCAGGATCAGCCCCTCTGCATTCCCCAGAGCTGCCTGGCTTTAATAACCCCGGGTCTCTGCTCTGGATGGATCCAGCCCCTGCTGATGGTCACTGCATGGTCACTTCTCCAGCTCCTCTGGCAGCAGGGAATCCTGGAATGGTTTGGGTTGGAAGGGCCCTGGAATCTCATCCCATTCCAAACCCCTGCCAGGGAGGGCTCATCCACAATCTGGACACGGGATGGGAGCCCTGCTGATGATGTGTGATCCCTGCAGGTGGTGTGTGAGCAGGGAAAGCACTTACAGCCTCTCCCACCTCGAGGAAACAGGGATCTGGCTCCTTCCCCAGGCAGAACCTGATCAACCCCTGGCATTCCTTGATGGCAGCAGGGCCCGGGCTCCTTCCATCCACTGAAATCCCTTGCAGGTACCCCCAGCTCAGACACCACCCCTGGGCTCTGTGATCACCCACAACCCCAAATTCTGCTCCCTCCTCTCTGGGATCTCACAGCAGAGCTCAGCCTTCATCCCTTTCTCCTTCCCCCTGCTCCAAACAGAACCCTGGGTACTGCTAGCATCCCTGCTCCCTTCCCTGGGCACTGCCACATCCCCGCTCCCCTTCCTGGGCACTGCCACATCCCTGGGCACTGCCACATCCCTGCTCCCCTTCCCTGGGCACTGCCACATCCCTGCTCCCCTTCCCTGGGCACTGCCACACCCCTGCTCCCCTTCCCTGGGCACTGCCACATCCCTGCTCCCTTCCCTGGGCACTGCCACATCCCTGCTCCCTTCCCTGGGCACTGCCACATCCCTGGGCACTGCCACATCTCTGCTCCCTTTCCCTGGGCACTGCCACATCCCTGGGCACTGTCATGTCCCTTTTCCCCATCCCTGGGCACTGCCATGTCCCTTTTCCCTTCCCTGTGCTCCCCCTCACTGCTGCAGGAGTTATCTGTCCCAGGGTGCTGCCAGTGGCACAGATGGCCATGGAAATGTCCCCAGCACAGCTGTCACCTCCTTGTGCCCTCCCCCAGGCCCCAGCTGGGGTGGGACCATCCTCTGGAAGGTACATTCATCTCATGTAGTGCATTGTGGGACTGCCCTGGGCCCAACCCAGCTGTGCTGGCCCTGGTGTGACCCAGAGCAGCCCCAGGGGTGAGGGGGCTCACTGTGGGTTCCCAGCAGTGTTTGGGACCAGGAGCTGTCCCAGAACAGCAGCTTTGAGAGGCCTGCAGCTGCCCCTCCTGTCCTGCCTGCTGAAACCCACAGCATCCATCCCCTTTGTGAAATTCCTCCTGATTTACACCAGGCAGGGCAGGAGCAGGGCCCTGAGCTGCCCCACAGGGTGGATCCGGTTCCTGTGGGTCTGACCCCACACCTGGGGGGCTCAGGCCTCCCAATTCCAGGCATTGCAACAAATCCATCAAGTACATTCTGTGTCAGTGGGGATTTGGTTTCCCCTTTCCCTCCCACCCTCCCCAACCCCTCAAGAAATTGGCATTTGAAGGGTAAGAGCCTGTGCCACCCCAACACCACCATGGTGCCCCCTCCATGGGGATCCTGCAGGGACAAGGGTCCTGCAGGGAGGGACAAGGGTCCTGCAGGGACATGGATCCTGTAGGGACACGGGTCCTACAAGGACATGGGTCTTACAAGGACATGGAACCTGCAGGGACATGGAATTTGCAGGGACATGGATCCTGCAGGGACATGGATCATGCAGGGATATGGGTCCTGCAGGGACACCCTGCCTCTGGAATGTTCTGCTGGTGGCCATGCTCCAAATAAACCTGACGGAGTCCCTCAGGGTTGTATTTTGGGGTGAATTTTTGTTGAATTTTGTGAAATACCAGAATTTTGTGAGGTATCAGAAAGCCAAACTGTGGTCTCAAATTCGGTGCAGTGTGGGGGTGACTCAGCTCTCCCCTTTAACCAGCCCAAAGCTTGAAGGGACAGACAGACAGACAGACAGATGTCCCCAGAGGGCAGTGTCCCCTCGGAAGGTGCAGTGGCACAGCCATCAGCTCAGCACAGCTGCCAGGCCTGGCTTTGGGTCCTGGTCTGCACCAGCACAGGGACTTGGGCTGGATGTGAGAGCTGGCTGTGCTGGGTGGAGGGGTTGGAGAAATGGGAGAGAGAAGAGGAAGAAGGGGAAAAGAAGGGAGAGGAGAGGAGAGGAGAG
>JAXCLO010023323.1:0-14056 GCA_035583995.1 Arremon aurantiirostris
GGATTCAAATAAGGTGCAGTCCCCTGTAGACCTGGATGAGGTCCAGAGTGCACAATCCATGTGGCAGAAGTTTGTACAGAGCACATGATCATCGTACACCAACTCATCCATGTACATGACAGGAGGAGGAACAAAGTGCTTTAGGTGATTACCTAGCTACAGCCATGTGATGGTCATCTTTTTTCCTCCCTACTGACCTGCACCTTGTCTGTGGAAGGACTGCCCAAGACTTCAGACAGACTCAAAAGGCTCAAGTAAGGTAGAGAGGAAATGTCCCATGCCCCACCAGGATGGACTTGTGTCTCTGCTATTGGGAGCAAGTGGACCCCTTCAAGAGAGAGGGTACTGATGATGAGCAAACCTGTGATTTTTGTTGCATGATCATGGAGACGATGTGTGGAAGTGGGATGGAAAATTCTCCTGAAAACTGCTTTTGCCATAAACCAAAGTAAGGTCAACTTACTGCCCAGGAAATTCAGTTAGGAATAAAATTCAGTTTAGGAGTAAAATGACAGGATGGATGTCATCAAATTCCAATGGATGTGGTCAACACATTAATATCTGTGATGCCAGCCAACCAGCAAGCAAGAAGCACATGCTTTCCTAGGTGCTGCGGGTTTTTGAAGGATCTGGGTTTAGGATTACAGTCAGATTGAAAGTCTTCTCGATCAAGTGACCTGAAAGAAGAATGATTTTAAGTGGGGTCCTGAACAACAAGCTTTTGAAAAAATCAAACTGGAAGCTGATCACGCAACAGCTCTTGCACTGTCATGACAGGACAAGACACGAAAAATGTTCTCTACATTGCAGGTGGGGAGAATGGTCCTTTCTGGAGCCTCTGGAAAAGTGTATCTGGGATACACTGGGCTCAAGGAACCCCTTGGGTTATGGAGTCAGAGATGTTCTTGGTTGTGGAATGGTACTCCCCAGTGCAGTGCCCCCACTGAGATTCTCCAAAACCACATGCCTCTCTCTCCCACTCCATCTTCCCCTCCCCCTTTCCACTGCAGTGGGGTGAAGCTGAGAACTGGAGACACAAAAGGCAAAAGATCATGGTTTGAGATAAGAACAATTTACTGGAAACAGCAATTTGATAAAAAAAAAGCAAACAGTAACAGCAACAATGTTAATTCAAAAAACATACAAAAAAAAAAAAAAATAAAGAGGAGTGATCATGCAGCAATGCTCACTGCGGAACTTGTGACCCCAGCAGGGCCAGCCTCACTGCTCTGTCCCTCTTGGGACTGGCACTACCTAAACGTGTCTCTGGCTTGAAACCAGCTCCTTCCACTACACATATTCAACCAGAAGTAATCCCTTCTCCCCACAAGAGAGAGAGACAGGCTCAACTCTGCCTCCAGCAAAGATGTGAGGTGCTAAAGAGTAACATCTGGGCCCTAGCCATGCCCCATTGCAGCTACTGCAAGGAATTAGCCCTGTCCTGGGCACAAGCAGGACGGGATCTGAGGCCTACTACACCCCAGCTGAAAGAGACCCTGGCAGTTTATGAAGGGGTTTGAGCTGCTTCGGAAGTGATGGGCACAAAGCACAGCTCCTCCTGGCACCCTGACTGCCTGTGCTGGGCTGGATGTTCAAAGGGAAATTCCCTGCCACACATCATGACACTAATGCTTTACAGAGTAAGTGGAGTGTGCTGATGACACAGCAGGCTTGAACAGGAAACTCCAATTACCTAGGAATCAGGAACTGGCCCAAAGACAAAAATTTTGGACTTCTGTCAGAAGAGAACAAAGAGGAGCTGAGACATCTTGAGGAGATCCCACCATCTAGTCAGCTACCAGAAAATGAAAAGTGATACACTCTCTTCACTGATGCTTCCTGCTGTATTGGAGGATATATGTATATGGGAATACATATACAGCTTCCTGCTGTATATGTATTCCCATCAAAAATGGGAAGCTGCTGTACTGGAGTCCCATGTGGCAAGTTGCAGAAGCTATCAAGGGACAAGATGGATCAAGTCAGGTTGCAGAGCTGAAAGCCATCCAGCTGGCTTTAGATACCACTGAATGAGAGAAATGGCCAGTGCTCTACCCCTGTATTGACCCATGAATGGTAGCAAATGCTCTGTAGATGTGGCTTGAGCAGTGGAAAAATAGATAGGTAGTAAAGATGTAAACCCATGTGGGCTGCTGAGCTCTGGAAACACACCAGTGCCTATGCAGAGAAGCTGCTGTAAAAACACATCGTGTAGATGCACACACCCCAGGGGCTGGTGTGCTGAAGAGCACAACAATGGACAGGTGGGTTGGGCTGCCAAGAATAAAGTGTCTTGGTTGGACCTGGACTGGCATCATAAGTGTGGATTATTTCTGGCTCATTGCACCCATGACACCCCAGGTCAACAGGGAAGAGATGCAGCAATACAGATGGGCTCGTGAGTGAGGGGTGGATTTAATGATGGTCACTGCTTCCCAAGTGATCCATAACTGTGAAACATGCGCTGTGATCAAGCAGGCCAAGTGGGTAAAGCCTCTGTGGTATGGGGGATGATGGGTAAAATATAAATATGGAGAGGCCTGGCAGATTGATTCCATAGATCCCTGGTTCAGACATCATATGGTATTGAGGGGGTATCAAATTCCCTGTCATGCACCAGCCTCTGGGAAAGTTGAATGATACAACGGACTGTTAAAACCACATTGAAAGCAATGGGTTGTAGGACCTTCAAACATTGGGATCTGCATTTAGGAAAGCCGTCTGACTGGCTAATACCAGAGACTCTGCCAGTTGAACTTGCCTTGCTCAATCAAAATGTTCACATACTGTAGAAGGGGAGAAAAGGATAAGGTCTTCATGGTGTTTATGAAGAATATGTTTGGGAAGTCAGTTTGCATTAGCCTGTCTCAAGCAAAGGCAAACTCACCCATGGGAATGTTTTGTTCAATGACCTGGGTATGCTTGGTGGATAATGCAGAGGGACTGTGAAACTTGATGTGTACCTGAAGGGGATTTGATTTTTGAGTGAGAACAGTCTGTAATGCCAAACTTTGTGTGTATTTTTGGTTGCTGAATGACACTGACACTGTGTGCCATAACTAGCATGGACAGTGAGTACGGACTGCTCCAGATACACTGGTCATGAGCTCGTGATGCAGCTTGCAACCACCTGACAGCACAGCAGCCCTTCTGCCCTGGAAGGCATCTAGGACAGAGAACCCAGAGCCATGGGCTCAATGAATGAACTCTACAGATATCTTGGAGGGATAGCCATTGACTATGATACCTAAGATGATACTTAAGCTTGTATGTCTATATGTTTATATGTATATATATGTATAGATACACATGTATATGTGTGTGTATATGTATATGCATGTATGTATGTATGTAATTGTAAGGCATATGATTTGGTCATGACATAGATGGTATAGAATAAGAGGTGAAAAATGTCCCCATTCCTGCCAGGACAGAATTATTTTCTGCAGGAGCCAAGGGGGACATGGCTAGGATTTAGGGGTTATTCTCCACCACCTCATATCACTGCTGGGAGTGAGGGATTCTCTCTCTTCCAGGGAGTATCACAGAATATGCTGGGTTGGAGAGGATCCACAGTGAGCATTGAGCCCTGATATGGCTATTCCCAAGAGTCATACCATGTGCTCAAAGGTATGGGCTGGCATAGAGTGACAGAGGTAGTGGTTAGGTGTTGTCTGTTGTTGAGGGGTTTCTGTGTGAAATATTCATTTCTTGTGCTGTTTATTATTAGTATTGTTGCTGTTACTGTTTGATCTCTTGTCTTGTTGATGTTTCCAATAAATTGTTCTTATCCCATTCTGCAGTCTTTACCTTATGTGTCTCCAGTTCTTCTCTCCAATGCACTGCATGGAGAAGGGAAGGGAAGGGAAACGGGTGAGTGAGTGAGCAGTGTGTGGTTTGGAGAGTCTCAGTGGGAGCATTAAAGTGAGGATTACTGTACCCAAACCATGACAATCTCCCTCAATACTGCCCTTCAATCCATGTATTTCATATATGCACTTTGCTGGCTTCCAAGGGTTAACATAAAGGTCACCCTGAAATTCTCCTCCTGGTTGTTGAGGATAATTCCTAGATCTTCCTTTAGTACTTAGAATAACCAGTGGTAATACTCATAGCAAACCTCAGTGTCCTACAACATTCCTCTGAACTGGAACAGGTCAGAACCTGCATTGCTCCGGTCAGGTTTTCTGTATGGGACTTTCAAACAATTACAGAACCACTCAGAATCACAGCATGGTTTGGATTGGAAGGGACTATTGAGGACTGTCCAGTTCAATCCCCCCAACCGTTATTAGTGTTCCTCAGATGGAGAACAAATTCTATACCCAACTAAACATATTTATGATATAATTTCATGTCACTTTGCTATTGTTGCAATTTCTTTCAACATAGCTAATTTTTACTGCATTCCATGTGAGACAACTGCAGTATTTTTCTTTGCAGGAAGTTATTTGGGCCATTCACATGTAAATACTAAAGGTGTATGCAAGTGAGTCTGATATAAAATAATTTCTGTGTTTTTAATGTGAGGTGCTGCTGTGGCCGGCTGATTGGAGAGCACCGTGGAACAGAATGCAGCTGGCCTGTTTATCAGGCAGGCTCACAGAGCGATGGTGGAGAATGGTCTGTGCAAAAACACACAAAGATGAGTCCAACAGACGCGTTTGGTACAATCAATTTTCAAGATGGAGACCGCACGTACCATGCTAAGGTAATAGGTGCTGTGTTTATATGTCTGACTTGTTTTTGCAATTTCAGCATAAGAAAAGAAAGGCAAACAAAGGCAAAGATTTGATTGGGTGCGTAGCAGATTGATTGCCTTAAGAGGGCAGGGAATCTAAAAGCAAACCGGTTTAAAATGTGTGTATATTTTTATGTTGAACTTCACTGTGGTTAGGGATACACTGTCTGTATTGCATTTTGCACATGCATTTTGGTGCTATCATGTTAGGGTAGTATGACAGCTCTAACCCTTCACAAATTAATCCTTAGAACTTTAGGACATTAATCCTTAGAACTTTGTAATGTGTTGTAGTTTCTTCTCCTGAAGAATTTAAAAGATGTTTATTTTGCCCATTTTTTTCCTTTTCAGTATATTAGACTTTCTTATGACAGCAGTTTGGATCAGCTGTTGCACCTGATGGTTAAAGAATGGCAGATGGAATTGCCAAAGCTAGTGATCTCTGTTCATGGAGGCATTCAAAATTTCCAGCTTCCCTCAAAGGTCAAGCAGGTTTTCAGCAAAGGGCTGGTGAAAGCAGCTGAGTCTACAGGAGCATGGATAATTACAGAAGGCATCAACAGCGGTAGTGTAATTATTTTTCTTTGTTTCTCTTTTCCTTTTGGTGTTTTTTCCCTGCATAATAGCATGTAGGGTCAAAATAGAGTGAAATTATCTGAAAATTGGTGATATGTTAATACAAAATGAAGACGTTTTTATATAAAGAGCAGTGCATAATTCAAAGAGAGGGATGCTGTTGACACACATTCTACATATTTTAATTAGAGCAGAGTATTCTGCATGTATTAAGAAACACTGCATATAGTCAGAACTTATTTGCAGTAAATTTATCTGCTTCTTTAAAATATTTGAGTTTTATGGACTGTGATTAGTATTTTTGAAACAATTTTCAAAGCTCAATTTAACTTGTGTTTTATAATTGATAAAGTTTTGAATCAGGATAATCCAATAATTAGCCTATTAGTAGCTGAAAATCTCTTTGGACTACTCTCAAAAACTCAGAGGGGTCAGTAAACTGTGGAACTGAAAGTTTTACTTCTTTAGCTGTTATTCAATCTGGTGATCTTACAGGAGAACTGTCCTGGGCATTTATGTAACTAATGAAGTTTTATGGGTGTGAAAAGCGCCATTAGCAACATGTAAGAGTACTCTTAATTAAAAATATGCACTGAATTTGAAGCAGTGGTACATTACACCCAAGTGTACATCAAATACACAAGTTGGGTACAACATTTTGGTTTTGGTTGAAACACAACTACAGTACAAATTATGTGATGTGAAAACTTTCTTGGCGTCCTGTAACAGGTCTCTGAATATGGAAAAAAATTATCATTTGATTATCTGTTTAGGAGTGTCCAGGCACGTGGGGGATGCACTCAAAGGCCGTGCCTCACCACACCTGAGAAAGATCTGTGCTATTGGGATTCCTCCATGGGGTATCATTGAGAATCAGAGGGATCTCATTGGAAAAGATGTGAGTTGGATGCATTTTAATAACAAAAGCCTTCATGTTCATGGGATGTTAGAGCTTTCTTGCATACCTGATTTTCTTCTAGATTAACTTCACTAGTTTGATCTTTTTTCACTATAATAGAGGATTAGGTTTTACTCAGCAACAGAATTTTGCATGGCATGTTGAGGCACTGCATTTTGCTTTTTATGTATAAATGAATAGCTTTAAAATACTTCTCTTCTTACAGGAAATTGCCATTCCTTTTTAAAATTTTGTAATTATGTAGGCAACTCTCTTGTAGTTGTAAATTGTTTTTCTATATTAAGATTCAGAATGAAGAGTCAGGTTAGCAATGTACACAAATAAGCTATTAATATGTGTATTATTTTATTCACAGTCTATTTTATATTCACAAACTATGACTTTATGTGAGGTCATAATCTACTCAGGTGTCTAAAAGAACTTAAGTAGCAAGGTGAAATCATTCCTGATAAATGTTAGCTCATGTATTATTAATGGGAATACAACCCAGGGAAACTATGCCATGATGCTCCAGCTGTTGCAAAGAATGCCAGGCAATGACTCTAAGGGTTGCAAACTCAATCAGAAGTGTTTTCTGCGGTATTATCTATGGATTTGTTGCTGTTAAGAATCAAATGTTTGAGTAGCTCTAAAAGCATGATGGAGAATTCTGAACAGCCACACTGTGATGAAGAAATATATACAAGTGAGGAAACATAAATTGTGCTATTTTGTTGGTTTCTTTGAGGACATTTTTATTTTGGTTTTCTCAGGTAGTTTGCCTGTACCAGACTCTTGGTAACCCACTCAGCAAGCTGAGTACGCTCAACAGCATGCATTCTCATTTTCTAATGGCAGATGATGGGACAGTAGGCAAGTATGGGAATGAAATGATGCTCAGGAGGAATTTGGAGAAGTACATGTCACTTCAAAAAATACACACAAGTGAGTATTGCTGTGGCATATCTGCTTTATGGCAGAAAAACCTACCCTAAAAGGTGGGGAGGTAGTTTACCTTTCATGTTAGGTATTGTACATCTTGATTTGCCATAGCTTTCGCTGAGGTCAAATGTCATTATTTATATGTGTCTTGAACTCTAAAACTCAGGAAAATGAAAAAGACAGCATTTTTATACAGCATTATGCATATGGATGAACTTACAAATGGGTTTCTCAGTTGTAGAGACATCTAAATGACTCAGATTATTTAGAAAATATCGAGCATTTGCTCACAGTTTTATGTGGTCGCTATTTCACCACTAGATACTTCCCCAGCATTTTGTGAGATGGAAAGATTGTTACATTCAGTGGAATTCAAATCCTTTTTACCATGTTAACTACTTTTGCCCTCATCACGCCTCTCTATTGCAAGTCTATGACCTCCTCAAGTACAGCAATGAAGAGTGGTTGAAGAAGCAAAACCTTTAGCCAATGTTTGACAGATTGGATTGCTTCCACTGTTTATTTATAGAGTAAATAAGTTACAGTAAAGAAATAATTAAATAAATATTTATTACATAGACAATTATTTCCTTTTATGCGCTTATTGTACAAATTATTTGTGGAAGTGCACGCTTACCTAGTCATTCAAATCTTGAGGTATGTTGAAAAGGCATTAGTATTATGATGTTGATATTGCTTCCTTTATCTGCTCACATAATAGAATTGACAAACTTAGAAACCAACCCAATTTTTAACATGTTCATGTATAGAGCTTTTTACTTGGACTCTTTTATTTTCTTAGTATGACCTTTTGCAAGTCAGGCTTTCAGCTTTCACCTTCATTTCTATTGCATTGTACTTGAAATTCTTTTCTGTTTGTTTAAAAAACCTGCCCTGCTGATGTAACACTGGGAAGAGTCTCTGAAGAAATACCTGATTACTTTTCTATGTCTGTAGGCAAATACGTGGCTGTTGAACATGTTTCAAATGCCCTTGCATGTGACAGCTATTATAAAGGGAAGAGGGGTATTTAGAAGGATGTTCTTTCTTCCTGATGGTTTCAGTTTTTTCAGTAGTTTTTCATGATCTTTTTTGATCGAGTTGAAGAAGTTTTCTGAAAGTCTTAAAAGATGTAAGTGAAATGACAGATGGTGAAGGAATGGTTTCCTCTCCATATTGAACCACGTATAAGTATTTTTTCCCCAATGTTTTGACTTCTGCGTGTGTGACTGAGATTTGTTTGTAACTGGTTAGGTGTGTTTTGAAACAGGAATGGGCCAAGGTGTTCCCATGGTCGGGCTGGTGCTGGAAGGAGGCCCCAATGTGATCCTGATGGTGTGGGAGTACGTGAGGGCCAGCCCAGCTGTGCCGGTGGTGGTCTACGAGGGCACTGGCAGAGCTGCAGATATCCTGGCATTTGCCCACAAGCACACGGGGGACACGGGGTGAGTAGTGGCACCATGCTCCTCCTCCCTGGCCTGCCATGCTGCGGCAAACCCCTGTCTCAAACTACTGGGATCATTTCTAATGCTTCTGGTAATGATGCCCCTCTGGTCTTTTGCCAGCTTTAACTTCTGTGGTAAGAGAATGGAGTTTCTTTCTTCCCTGCCTCAAACTAGTGCTGAGATGATTATTCTGCCAAATTTGCTATGGCTTTTTTTTAAGAGAGAAAACTGCATGTAGCTACTCTGAGTTATGAAATTTCTCACCTTTGCTGAGACACACTCGTGGACTGGCCCCAGAGTATTTGCTATTGTTTCAGCTCAGCCGTGTCTCCAACTATCAATATTCTGTCTGTGGGCTTGGATTTGGATTGTACAAAACTTTTGAGACTAGAGCTGGGGTTCACTGCTGTAGAAGCCTCAGGCTGGAGTAGAAGGAAGACTAAGTTTCTTCATCTTTGGTTTTGGGTTACTCAGTGGTAGCCCAGATTTGTCACCTTTGTCGAGGTGTCTGTGTCACCACCAGTCCAGTCTCAGCTGCAGACTCTATTGAACCTGCCCTGGTGAAAATTCTGCATCCAAACTGGACATAAAAATACATGTTTGCATTGCAAATTAGTATTATATGTAAAAGGTTTTCAAAGTCAAGGAGCTTTTTAAATAAAAAATTGAATTTTAAAGAGGTTCCCTGTGTTCACTCCCATTTAAGAAAATGAGCTATTTAATAAACTTCATATCCTAATTGTTTACTTATTGTCTTTCATGAATATACTTTTGGATATGTGGTATTTACCCCTAGTGTGTTTGAGAACTTTTTTCTTCACTTGCTTTTCCCCCTATATTTATGATATTTAAAAAAAAATTCCTTCCATTAAAAAAAAGAACAATGTGAATGGAAAGGTTAACAGAAAGACAAAAATGAGGAAAAATGGGAGAGACATGAGGTCAAATGAGTAAATGGTAAGGAATTTCATTTTATGTCTATTTTTCTTTCTTTATTGAAAGAAATAAAAATCACTTTCAGTAATTTTTAGCTGTATGTTCACAGAAAATCCTTTGAAATTGTAAATTTACTCATGTGTTGTATTTTCAACAGTAAATATGTATGTCAGAACAAATGTGTATGTGATTAATAATTTATATTATGGGATAAGTTTTCTTTGTGTTGAATGACAGATTAAGAAAAATAAATTTCCCCTAAGTTTCAGGTTTCCTGAAGAGCCATTTGGGTGGGTAAGAAATATCTAAAATAGAATTGTCATTGATTATATGTCTGTTTTCCAGGGATCTATGCTCTCAGGTGAAGGAGGAGATCTTAGTGATGATTCAGAACATATTCGGATTGGAACAGAAGAAGTCCAGTCGTCTATTTCATGTTTTGATGGAATGCATGAAATACAGAGAGTCTGTGAGTAGGGCTCATGTGCTGAGTTTAGGAGGTCTTCACTTCCTGTTACCCTTTTTGCTCTTTCTCTGGTGGGCTGGCATAGGCACAGGTGTTGTATCTAAGATAACGATAACACAATTGTGTCTGTGCCAATTTCCATATTGAATTGCTTTACAGAGCTTGTTTAGTTAACTTATCAACTTTCAGTTTCAAACATTGTTAATAAAATGAGAGCCTTTCTGATTTTAATAAGAGACCAAATATCTTTGTTTTCACAAGAAAGATCAAGTAATTCCTAAATTTTTCTTCTCCACTAGAGTCTTGTTTACAATTTAGATAGGTTTCCTTCCATTCTCCTTCTCACAAGGGAATTGTGCTAGAACTTGTCTCTGAAACACTGCTGGTAACTGGAAATCCCCTCCCTCCCTCCCTCCCTCCAGCTGCTGGCCATGCACTTGAGTAAACCATATTGGCTGCCACCAGTCACCATCTTATTTTCCATGTGACTTAGCATAGTTTCCAGGAGCATTTGCTCCATGTTTGTGCTGAAACTGATAGGCCTGTAGTTCCCTAGGTCTCTCTTTTTAGCCTTTTAAAAAACGGTAGTTTTGTTTCCCCTTTTCCAGTTGCTTTACCTCTGTCGCAACATTTCAAATATGATGAAGTTCCCAGTATTTAAACAAATAATGATAATTGGACTAATAATCACTAAAATGGATACTACCCAGTACATTTTTAGTATTTTTTGTATTACTTTATTCTAGTGTCTGTTTTCTAGTTGAGAACTGAGTGAATATCAGCAATGTTGCATTTGTACATTTCTCAGGTTTAGAGGTTAATCAAAAGGAAACAAACTCATGTAGACTCTTGCAGTAGGTTTATTCCAATTTTCCTGGGGTGCCATTGCGTTAAAAACCAAAATGGTACACTTTCTGTCTGAAGCAAACGAAAATTGTGTCTGGACCCTTGCCATTGTTTGTGTTGAAATGTGTATGATTTAATCTACCACAGCCCATACAAAGGAGAAATAACTACAGACTTCTCTGCCTCACCTCAAACAGTGTACTTCTGCAATTCTAACAGATAACCATATTTGATGCCGAGTCAGAAGACGAGCAGGACATTGATTTGGCAATTCTGACGGCACTCTTGAAAGGTATTGAAAAATACGACCTGTTTTTATCTGGCATGCAGGCTCACTGACTTATCTTTACAAAGTAAGGGAGTAACTTAAATATGTGGAAACTGATGAATCCTTGCTGCCTCCTAGGTACGAATATATCTGCTTCAGATCAGCTAGATTTGGCATTGGCCTGGAACCAGCTAGATATTGCCAAGAAACACATACTTGTTTATGGACAACACTGGAAGGTACTATTACCTGCTCTTTCTCAGCATATCTTTACACATTTTTTTGGTGACTAATTTTTCATGATTTGCATTTGTCAAGCTTTAATTAATTGTTTGAAGACTGGACTCAGTCTTGTGTAGTCTGCTTCAATATTGGAGGAGCATTACCCTTAAAATAGTGAAGTATTCAACTATGCAGTACGTCAGATCGCATTTGTTTTTTCAGAGAAGAGATGATGTCCTAAGGTTGGTTTTGCTGTGAGCTTTTCCAAGTAGTTTCAGTTTCATTCTGGGTATGCATTTTTCAAGCCTGTGTTGGCAGTCAGTAGTGCTTAGGGATATGTCATTGTAGCATAGAATACTCTTTTCTCCAAAGATATAAACCCCAAAAGGGTGTTGCATCTGTTTTCCTAGCTCTAGACAGAAAAACAGAAATCCCAGAGTAAATCACCAGGTAAAAAAAAAAAGTAATGTCATTATTTTAGATATGGTTTCTTAGGAATAGCTGCAATGATAGAGTTATGATCCGATTATAAGAGATGTCTCTACTCAATTTAAGGTGTAGAAGTGACCATACTCAATAGTAGAGATTTTTTAACAGTGAATGTGAGGTATGAGAAGGGGACAGAGAAAGAGACTGAGAGAGAGAGGGGTTAAACAGAAGATACCACCACAGGGATTCCTGCAGTGTCCTGTTGGTTATTCTTCACTCTGGTCTTCAGAGGTGAGGTGCCTGAGCTGTCCTTCTGGAGACACCACTTTTACACAATCTAAGTACCAGATACTCACAAGATGTGCTGTTCCCATATGGGGAATCCCATTCCCATAACTTGAGTTGGCACGCAGATAAGCACTTGCTTCCTTTCTCACAGTTTGCCACAGTGGGAATTTTTGCCCAGATGCTAACCAAACCTTTACCTCCCTTAGGCATGGAATTAACTCTTTCCAGCTGTGCCATCTGTGCTTATCTCAGGTTCTGTTGTGGTGGCTTATCTTATCAGGACAGTGTTTTGGAACAGCTAAGTGCATTTTTAGGTCCTTACAGAAGGCAAGCCAGGATTTAGACTTGCATGTATGTGAAAGAACATTCAGTAGCAATTAAATTAATTAATTATTTAATTAAATTTAAATTATGGTTTTCAAATTTTCATATGTAACCCAGTACTTAAATATAACACGCCATAAATGATTTTTTTTTGTACATAAGGAGATTTTTATAGGTGACAAATATAAAACTCTATGTGCCTCAACACATTTTTCCCATTTGTTATATGAATTAATATTTTCTTCAAGAAATAAAATGGTCCGAGGAGTACTTCCCAGAAGTCCTCTTTCATTCCCTGCCAAGAATTACAAGGTTGATTATTTTCAGTCCCCAGTGTGTTTTCTTCTTTAAAATGTAAATTTTGAAAAATGGGCAGTTGTATATATTTGAGTGGCCATAGCTGGTTGTTTGCCACAAGAGACCTGATTTTTTTAATCACCAGATCATATTTTCTTGTGGTGCATAAGGCTGAATATATGGAGGACTATGCCTGGGATATCTACAATTGAAGATCCATGAATTAAAGACAGGATATTGGAAAAAATTTATTAATGAGAAGTGTTATCAACTGTTGGAACAGGCTCCTCAGGGATGTGTTTAGTAATCAACCACAGAACTACTTAAAAGACATAGATGTAGGGACAGGGTTTAGTGGTGGATTTGTCAGTGTTAGCTTTGCTGATTGACTTGATGATCTAAAGATCTTTGCCCAACCAAGTTACTCTATGATTCTGTGCAGGGGGGAAATAATAACATTTTTCTGATTCCTACCTCTTCAACACAGAAGGGCTTAGGGACTGATTAAGCAGTTCAGCCTCTTTACTCTTGGCTTTTCCAAGGTGAATATCAATTTGGTTTTTCCATATTTTTAACAATATTTCTTGCTCTTCTGTGTACTTGAATATTCAGATGTAAAAGTCATCTTTTGGGATAGGTAGAGCAGCACTCAATATTCTCATTTAGATATTTAGGGAAAATTATTATTTTACATATTGTTTTATATTAACTAAAGGATTAATCTTAATAGGCTGTATGCCTTTTTAAAATGTTTCTAACTTATATCTGGTTTATATTAATGATTGCAGAAGATAGGTCCACGAGAACTTTCTTCTACCTGTCACTGCCAAAATTCTGATTTCTCTCTACAAAGTAACTACCTTGCTTCCACTTATTCTGCTGTGTTTTTTCATGTTGTTATTATTGTACTTCTGTTATATTTGCCCTTACGAAGTCCTAACTCTATTGATATACCATACT
This sequence comes from Arremon aurantiirostris, assembly GCA_035583995.1. NCBI lineage: Eukaryota > Metazoa > Chordata > Aves > Passeriformes > Passerellidae > Arremon > Arremon aurantiirostris. The sequence continues at coordinate 13,639 of JAXCLO010023323.1, forward strand.
TTGACAACTTGGTTTTTAAACAATTTGCATATTTCATATCTACTGTCGATGTTTCTGATGTCAAAGAGGCCGATTTCAACTGTACTTCAGTTCTCTGGAAACTCTTAGGTGAATACCACGGGGTCCTGACAATTTGCCACTACCACTTCATGGATGGTTTCTATAATCTTTTCTGCTGATACTTCAGTTTGACACAGTTCCTCAGGTTTTTCTGCCATAAAGAACAGCTTTGATAGGTGACTTTCCCAGCCTGTTTGGTAAGCAGTAGGACAACAAATTAGTTTGCTGTGTCTACAATAGCCTTAAGTGTTTCTTTTCTACCTGGTCATCCTCTGTCCTTACAGGTCCACTGGCAGTCCCCCTACTCCCACTGCTCTGCTTCTGATATGTTTGAAAAAAGCCGATGTATCTGTTCATA
>JAXCLO010023323.1:14066-28893 GCA_035583995.1 Arremon aurantiirostris
TCATATCTATTTCAGTACAAAGTTTAGCACTATTTTGAATGAAAAGCCATTGTGTTCTCCCATTCATGTAAGAATTAAAGATCTCATAATTAAACAAGCCTCACATCTCTTACTGCTTCTCCAAGCAAATATTGGGATGACATATATACCTGAATGCTTTTCCTTTTTAGGCAGGGAAAAAACCCCAAATTTTTCCTGCGCTGAAAAGAAAAAAAAAAAAAAAAGAAAGAAAACATACAAGAATGGTTTTAAAGCTTGCCTTTAACTTAGTTGCTTTCTTGATTAAAGTGAAGCAACCCTCTGGCTGTCAGGTACTGCCAGACCTGCAATTGTCGGGGTTCTCCAGTTTCTGCTAAGTTATTGTGGTTGTGTGTTCAAATTTTGAGTTACATATTTAGGGGCAGTTTTTAGGTGATTGTCTGGGTACTCCTATAATATTTCTGTTTACTTAGGTGTTGGAAACGTATAATTATGCACCTGTTGTGGCCATTTCATTTTAGAAAGAAGTTTAGAAGGTTATAACCAGCTGTGGCTGTGTTTCTGTTTAAGTGTCGACTCTACCTCAAATGCCAAAGAATATCACTCTAATAGTTATCAAGGTGCTGCTGACCTCTTCAGACACACTGCCAGCTCAAGGACTGTTAGGAGAAATTTAATGCAAGAATGGCCAGTCATTCTCAAATATTTCTGGAAAAACCCAATAAGGGTTTTTTCAGGATCAGTGGAAAAGTTTTCTTTTTATGTGCAAGAATTCTGTAACAGTTATTAGTCATCTTTTAAAATAATGTCTGTCAAACCTCAATATAGACATTGAATGTAATATTTTCAAGTTAGCACTAGCACCTGCCCCGTTAGTGCTCCAGCCTCCTCATTCTGCTCATCCCATGGCGTTTCCTGTGCATATGTGTTCTGTAGAAAAACTTTATATGGATTTATACAAACCTCATATGTCTAACTCCTTTGCCACTTTGCATGTATAAGCCCTGCTGAGCTCTGTTCAAATGCCATGAGTAGAGTACTTCCACCATTTGGACACTGCTTGTAGGTAGATCTCTGCTTCATGTTTCCTCTGAGGGAGTTTATTCTAACACACATTCTCTCTCATATTTGAAAGAAAGTTTGCATTAAAGAACTTGCAGTTCTAGAGAGACTTCTCTAGGGCACTTTGAAATAGCTTTTGTCATGTGTCAAAAAAAAAAAGAAAAAGGCTTCCCTCCATGCCCTGCATTATCATACTTTATCTTCTGAACTGAATTACAGAGTAGAGAATGTATTAGCAGAGTCTGGTCGTGAAGCAACATTTGTAGAAGGCTCTAGAGATGTTGGGTTTATGGAAACTGTTTTCCTTCCCCTCTATTGGCATTTTGCACAGATGTTTCCTCCAGCATTTTTTTCTTTTGTACTTGCGCTTTAAATATACATAGAGATAAGTCACTGTGGTGGAAAGATTACTAGCTCCAGGAGTGTTTTATTTATTTCCAGAAGTAATTTTCTAATATTTTCCTTCAACTCTGTCCACTTGGAGGTTGGTGCCTTGGAACAGGCAATGCTGGATGCTTTAGTCATGGATCGTGTGGATTTTGTTAAACTGTTAATAGAACACGGAGTAAACATGCACCGTTTTCTTACCATATCTCGTTTGGAAGAACTCTACAATACCGTGAGTATTTGAAATCCTAGTGTACCACTTTAGATATGAAAGCCTGGAAACAATGCTGTTTTACTTAAGGGGTGTGATGATTAGGCCACGTTTTTATGATGGCCTTTTGGGGAAAAAAAAAAAAGGGAAATTAATGGGTTTGGTTATTTTTAATTGTAATGCAGGGGTTTGAGAATGGTGTACCAGGCTGTTATTTTTGACTCACTGTCACTAGCTTGAGTACTCACTGGAAGCTGGTAAGAAATATGTTCAGATTTTAATCTGATATGTAATACATGCTTACCTTGCTGAAAATGATATGTTGTTTAGACCAAAGCTATATCAGCTTCTTTCTAGCATAAGTCAAGATTTAAGATAGTGGAGGTGTTGCTGATTGGTTTTGAATTTTTTTTGAAAAGATTTGGGAGTAGAGTGGGGAGAGTTTGAATCACAGTAGTTTATTTTGTAGATATTTTTAAACTGCTGTATTAATTATGTTATATTATGTTATGTTGTGTTTCTTATATATATTATATGTATTGATTTTCTAGTGTAGAGTGACATGTTTGTTTACTGTCTTTTCTATTCACACCACAGAAACAAGGACCATCAAATCTGCTTTTACACCATCTAGTTCGAGATGTGAAACAGGTAATAGACATAGGGAAGGCTGAGGACAAAAATGCTAGATTAATACTTCAGTGTCCATTGGCAAGCTGCTATTAGATAATACAGGGGAATTTTGGTAATAGAAGTGACGGTTTCATTACTGCAGTGCTATATCTGCTAAATGGTTTAATCTTAATTCCACTGACCCCTAAGCAATTAACCAATATACTGCTGCTGAGGCTCCCAAGGTCCTGTACCTTAATTTCAAAGCCTAGTAGTTCATCCAGATCAGACTCTCTCACGTTACTAAATTGACATTTTGAAGTCATAGTACAAAAGGATTAGTGAATTAATGCAGTGCTTATGCTCCTTACTTTAAGGTTTTCTATTTTTTTTCCCCCGAAGTTAAGGTCTTTCCTTGTTAGAGCAGTAATGAGAAGATATTGTGACATGAGATAATACTTGGATGTGCTGCATTGCCTAGGAGAACAGAAGGTGGCAGTGGATGACTACTGCATGGAGCACTGGTTCCATTAGTGATTTAGTAGCAGCCTTGTTATTTAGATACATCATTAATTTATTTCACAATTCTGCTATTGTTCCTCACAGCACTGCTTAGCCAGAAAGGGACGAGCTGTTCTTTATGCATCTAGACTTCAGCACAGGAGATTCCTAGATCCAAGTCTAGACTAATTGGCTAATTCTTTCCAGGGTGTGATTGCTAAGATGAAATAGGAAGTCTGACTATTTGCAGAGTTCTGTTGGGTTTTTGCTGTCGTTTTGCTACTGTGGATCACTTTCATGTCAATCCCATTTATGATTCGTTAGATAGATGTAGGGTATCATGGTCTCCCAAACAAACTGTTTTCTGTGCTTTTCCATACTGATAAACATATTCAAGATCTGTTTTATGTTATAAATCTGGAATCTATAGGTTGAAAGGTCTAAATCTTGAAAAAACATTGAGCTTCTCCAGGCTGAGAAAATTCTTCTCTTAACTGAAGTGATTGATATTATCACATCTCTAAAATTCATATATATATATATATATATATATATATATATATATCTATATGTATATGTATATATACACATACAGTAATGGAATTAATGTAAAAAATATCTGCACAGTTTCAAAACTAAATTTGGGATCTGCAAACAGGTCTAATTGCTGAAAAGCCTTATTTACCTGAGCTTCTGTAAGTTCACAAAAGTGTTCTGTGAATGGGTTATGCAGTTGCAGTCTGATTAAACATGGTGACACTGTAGTTGGGACAGTCAACAGAGTGATGTGATCCTGGATTTTAGAATATTTTCTATTACTGTGAACAGCTTTGATGCTGCTGCAATTGAATGAAGATACATGCAGTCTGCTATGATGATGTAAAAGATAGGGATTAGGGCAGAGAGAAGTATCTACCAGCTTAGGTATTCAAAAATACTTGCCTAACTTTCAGTGACCTGGGGCTGAGTGGCCTTAGCTGACTGTACTGAGGTTTGCTACTGAAGTATATTGAAAAAACACCTTCAGCCCAATGAAGAAAAAGACTTTTCACAGTCTGAAAGGCTTACACTGCCTGGGGATCTCTGATCCCATTTATATACAGGCTCATTTTTTACTTCAAAGAGTTGCAGTTGAGGTTTTACCAGTAAGTTTTAAAATCTGCATGGAAGTGAATTTATTCTTCAGAGAATTTGTCACAAACCTGGGGTCTTGGAAGGACAGTGGAGGTAAGATGGGCACTGGTGCTTTAAATAGAAGAGGTGAGATACTCAGAAGGTAGAGCTAGTGCACATACTGCTGTTGTCCTAGTTGTCAAGATAGTCTTGAGCCTCAACAGGATATTTCCAGTCTCTAGGAATTATTACTCTGCTTCAGCTTAAATGCATGCTTCAACTACTTCTTCAATTTTAGTTAATCAAAGTGCTTGATCGTACCATGCTAATTTTCTCTTGTGAGAAGGTTTTTATCTGTACCTCTGCTGTTGGTCCTTGTCCTGAAGAACTGTTACCCTCACTGCTGGATGCAGCTGATCTTGTGAACATTGCAAAATATGCAATGTGGGTACAGTGAACTGCATGAATCACATTTTCCCCTCTTTTCTAGAAGAGTTCCATATGCGTAATGAATGTGTGCACTTTCTTGACACATTTATCCAGACATTCCCTTACAATAGGAGGGCTATAACATGGTTGAATGTTGCACATAACAGCATAATGAAATGTTTGTGACATTTGGTGTTTCAGAATAGCCTTTCTTTGGATTACAAGATATCACTGATTGACATTGGACTGGTGATAGAATACCTCCTTGGTGAAGCATATCAGAGCAGCTACACAAGGAAGCATTTCCGAATTCTCTACAATGATCTCTACAGAAAACACAAGGTAGCTTCTTCCAAAACACTGGTTACCAAGAAAAGCCAAAATGTGACACCTGAAAATAGCTCATGTTGTCATCCTGGTTTGTCTGAGGAGTATCATGTAAATATGTTCCATGCTTGTCTGTATTAGAACTGTAGAAAGGTTGCAAATAAAAGAGAGAAATCCCCAAGAGTATTGGTGGTTGTTAAATTATTTATTAGTTCTGTAAATTTACCTTTGTGTCCAGTATCTGGATAGTATTTTGTCTATCAATAAGGTATGACAAGACTGTGCCAACCACCATTTTCTTTTTTGAAAGAGTTACATATCTACTTCTTGCAGCTTGAACTGCCTCATGGAAATACTAAATTCCACATGTCTTGGAGTAGATTTAGGGCAGATTTAACCCTGTTGGTTTCCCAAAATCAGTAGGTTAAAAACAGCTAAACTTCTCAATAAATTAGTTGAAAGTCATTCCCAACATTGCAGAAGGTATAGGTTTACTGCATAAAAATGACCCCCAGTTTTTGAAGTAAAACTGGACATTTAAGTACTTCCATATGTTAAAAAACAAACAAAAAAACCCTCCCATCCCCCTGAAATGTTTCCATGACTAAGAGAAAAACCTCATAATTATCAGAGAAAATGAGAAGAAGTAATGGAACCTGTAACTTGGAGTGACTAGAAACAGGGAGACAGAGCTTTCTGTGTGTCACAAGTTTTTACCATAACGCTTTAAAAAGATGTGAGCAGTTCTAACACTTTTTGCTCTTTCATAATGAAATATGACCTTAACAGTGATAGGTAAAACCATATAATCATAAAATTAGGAATTGTTGGGAAGAGCATTAGGGATTCAGCTGTTAACATCCTTCCCTCTTAGCCAACACTGAACAAAATTTGCCGAGATGCTGGATGAGCTATCCTCCAAAGGAAATTATCAGCAAAAAGTTCAGAGAGTTCTGTCTTTCAAACAGCTTATGGCACATTTTATAAAGGTTGGCACTCAGAAGAGCATCCAGACTGGGCGATTCCATCTGTTGAAACCCTGCTTGTTGTATTTCGTGGATGCTATGAGTGGAAAATCATTATTTTGAATTCAGAGACTCAGAAAAATATTTATTTGTTAGCTGAAATGTGAAACAGGCCATTTTTTTCCTTGATGGTATAAGTTTCAGTGGTAGTTATGGTGATTTTTGACTCACTGGTTTTTTAATAACATCAATTTCTACATGCACTATTTTAGTCAGCAAGTACCAGAAAAGTTTATTTCTAATTTGTATTTCTCTTCTTATGTTTTATGGTTTGCTTTTGGATCTAGAGAGTGGTCTCCAGCTTGCCTCCAAGCTTGTCTCATGCCTTTCATCAGAGTAATCAGATGGATAGTGGAATGGGATCCACTGAAAGTACTTTGCATTCTCAGTTCTTCAGGACTGCACAGCCTTACAAATACAAGGTAATATAATTGCTTATTCTAGACTTTGCTTAGGAAATATCAGGCTGTTGATAATTTTATTGACAAATTTTGGACATGCTGGTCAGGCTCTTAGTTTTTATAATTCTACTTAAATTGCAGTGGAAACAATGCTTTACTGCTCACAAAGTACAAATCTTGCCATTTTATTGATGAAACCAAGCTCAGACTCTATGATAATTTTTAACTTCCATCATTTAGTTCCTAAGGGCTTTAATTCACTGACATGTAGTATCACCAAATATCTGAGTATCAAGCATGTGTGAAAACTCTTCTGAATTTGGAAGAAACATAGGAGTTTTCTGACTTTCCTAATGTTTTCCCATGACTGGCTTATTGAAGTGCTATAGTAAGACTGTTAAGAAGAAGCACATTCAGAGAAAGAATGAAAGAATGAGCAAAGATTTGCTTTAATATTAGCTTTAATATCTATCTATCTATCTATCTATCTATCTATCTATCTATCTATCTATCTATCCATCCATCCATCCATCTATCTATCTATCTATCTATCTATCTATCTATCTATCTGACAAAACATTAAAGTGATATGGATTTAAATGGCTGTGTTGGAATTAGTCAGAGCCAAAAAGAACCCATGATAGCACTGAGACTTCCTCACTTACGTCAGAAAGACACTTTTTCCTGTACAAGAAATACCCAGATGTGAAAGCATAGCAAATGTGGCAGACAGAGAAAATAATCTTTAAGGATCTAAGGTGTTTAATTCAGTCTACTGTGTACTTTTTCTTCTATCATGACACATATAAAAGAGAGAGTAAAAGCATGGGGAATCATGGTGTTTGGAGAGTGCCCAACACTATGGAAAGGGAAGTTATGAAAGGCATGGATGCAGAGCAAGGTGTATTTTTCCTTCATTAATGTAACCAGCTTCTTAGCATTGGTAATCTGAACATTGTCCTAGCTGTGGTTTATGACTTAAATGTATATAGCTATCAAATAATTTGCTACTTGCAATTCAGATTTGCGTGCAGTTTTATTTTCATGAATCTGAACCTCAACCATTCACTGGGATTTTCTTTGTGTTTTTTTTTCCCCTTCTTTTGTTTTTTTTACAAATTTATAGGAAAGATCCAGCCCTTTCCCAAAGTATAAGAAGAAATCAAAAGAGGATGTTAACTACACAGAGAATTATGAGTCAACTGGCTTCATCTACCCATATAATGACCTCCTGGTTTGGGCAGTATTAATGAAAAGACAGAAGATGGCTATGTTCTTCTGGCAGCATGGAGAGGAAGCCATGGTCAAAGCTGTTGTTGCTTGTAAACTCTACAGAGCAATGGCACATGAAGCTAAACAGAGCAACATGGTAGATGACACTTCAGAAGAACTCAAGAAATATTCAAAGTATGAGTTCTGCCTTCATTTCAGTTAAAGTTCTCTGGTGCTGAGAATTGTTAGAGACTGCCCTAATCCACTAAGAGTTAGTAAAGTTAGTGATGCTGTGGATTATGGAGTATAAAAAAAGTACTTTCAGATACTCACTATTGATACTATATAATGGATCTATGTACATGTGTGTAATGTTGAGAGTTAAAGGAAAACTATTTGCATATTACCTGAATGCATATTTGAAAATATAGGTGAGTAATCTGTAGTTCATTATCTGCTAAATGGTCAGGTGAAAGGCTGAAATTTCCTTTGCAGCTTTTCTTCCAGTTCAATTTGTTAAAAAGCCATATGGCACATAGGTCTGCCCTTTTTAAATTTATAGCAAGTAGTAGTGAGCAAACCAAAATCAGTGCTTAAATCCTGCTCTGTGTAAGACTAAGTGGAAAGTGAGATAACTGATTGAATTAAAAGGGAAGTGGACCAAAATTTTTCTTTGAGTTTGTAATTTCCATTTAGTGTTTTCTGGTAGTTTTTCTGGTTAGAAATGTATTTTCTGCTTTGTAGATTTCATGCTTAAGATTCAATAAAAACTTAAGGTGCAATAAAACATACTTTGTTCTTTTGTATGCAGCTCCAAATCTTAATTTGAAGGAGGGTATGTGCCTTCCATTAAGAGTCTTCTCTGCAGAAGTGTTTTAAAGTCAGTCCAAAAAGAAGAGACTTTTGCAACTCGCTGCAATGTTTGCCTACAGTGGTGGTAAATCTGTTGGTTGAAGCAAATACAGAAAACTTTGTACGGTTCATTTTGATCACTGAATGAGATTAAGAACAAAACAAATGAAAAATGACAAAACAGGATGGCCGGAAACGTTATGATTAGGACTAAACAGTTAGGTTTACATCCCAAATTGTTTTTCATTAGGTATATTGATAAAGCAATGAGAAAAATGGGAGAAGGCATGTTTACTGAGATTGACAGCTGAACTTGAGTTACCAGAGTATTCACAGCAACCTCTTCTCAGCAGTAACCCTGAGTTTGGACTGAATCCTGTTATATTGACTGTTAATTCCTTTCTGCTTTAGGGAATTTGGGCAGCTTGCCTTAGATGTGCTGGACAAGGCATTCAAACAAAATGAGCAGATGGCCATGAAGTTGCTGACCTATGAACTGAAAAACTGGAGCAACTCCACGTGCCTGAAGCTGGCTGTGTCCGTGGGGCTGCGGCCTTTTGTGTCCCACACGTGCACGCAGATGCTGCTGACCGACATGTGGATGGGACGCCTGAAGATGCGGAAGAACTCCTGGTTTAAGGTAGCATTGCTCTTTTTTTTCCCGACCATTCGGGTGCTATTTAGATGCTTAATATATGGGGTTTTTTGGTTATGGACACGGCTAATGCAGTTTCAGACAGCTGTGCTTAAGCATATGTTGGGATGTGAACATCTGGGAAAAAAAAGCAAGGGAGGGAGGGAAAATAGTTCTTGCTTCTGTTTTATTTCTTTGCAAAAGCATATGTGGGATCACATTAGAATGAAGGATTTTTTGTTGCTCTTCCCATTCTCTCAGCACTTTTTAGTCCTTCCTCACCTGCTCTTGGTTCCCCACATTGCCTATTCCCTGGCAGAGCTGCTGGTGGGAAGGATGCTTTCCAGACACAGGGAGCTGTATTGAAAGCATCCCAGATACAATGACACTCTTCAAAGCCAGAAATCAGGCAAGAGCAGCACAAATCTTCAGAGGCTGTCAGACTCTGTGATACAGATTCCAAGCACCAGTGACTCCTTCTGCAGCCAGTGGAATTGCACTGGGTTTGTGTTGGCACCAGGCATGGCTGACTGTGGCCTCAGGTTTATGCTATCACTGCTTAATTAATCTTGTGTCTCTCTTTTAGGTCATTATGAGTATTCTCCTGCCTCCCACCATCCTGATGCTGGAGTTTAAAAGCAAGGCAGAAATGTCTCACGTGCCTCAGTCCCAAGACTTCCACCAGTTATGGCATCATGGGGAACAGAGCCCAGTCAGCTCTAAAGAGACTTTGGTTAGTCTGTGAGGATCAGTCATTTGTGTGCCAGAGTCTGTCTCTTTACCACAGTGCAGTTCTGAGGAGTGAGAAGATGCTCATCAGGTGGAATGAAATGGCTGGAGGCCAGTTCTCTCCAGAAGTATGGATTAGGTCCCTAGTTTGGATATGGACTTAAGTGAATGTGGTACAAGTTACTTCATCTGTCCTGGATGTCACTTCTGTGCTGGCCATAATGAGAAAGTCCTTCCCAACCTCACATGTATAGCTAGTGCAGGAAGGGAGCAGCCCGACCTGAGGCAGCTAGGAAAAGTGCTCACACACATTCTGCTTAATGTTAGCTTGTGATTTTATCTATCAGTCTCTAGCAGAAGTCCAGGCTACTGATTTTCCTTAAATAATCTTATACAAAATACTATATAAAATATATACAGACAGTGTAGCTGTGCCATATAGGGCATCTTTCACAGAGTGCATGTTGATTATTGCAAATGAGATATTTGTAACCAGACAAAACCAAGCTGCAGTAATGACTGGTGTATTCAGAACTAAGTTTAGACATTTGTGTCTGTCTTCCCCCTGAAACAACACTCCCTTTGCAATTATAGACCATTGTTTTTTACTTAAAAAATGCTGTTTTCTTTTAAAGAGGGGTTATGATGTAGAAAAGGCTGTTCAGAAGTCTGATGAAAGCCAAGGAGATGGTGGACAAGGAAACCTGACTGGAGCTAGAAAAATCTATGAGTTCTACAATGCACCAATTGTCAAGTTCTGGTTTCACACGGTTAGTCATCATTCTAGAACTTGGAGTGATAAACCCCTCCTTTGGTCCTTCAAATGCCACTTAATCCTGCTTTTACTTTTTCTAGCATGGATTTGCAGTCACTTAGTGGTGGGTGTAAATGGGAAGCCATTTGAATGTTTCTCTGACAGTTAAGTGTAAAGATTAAAATGCTAAAATCATGCTAAATCATGCTAAAATCATGCAACTGAACTAAAAAAACCCGAAAAACCAAACCCAAAACCCCAGGAAAACAATTATAAGGAACTAAAGAAACACTCAAGCACAGCCTTTTACAGTGGTCAGTTGCAAAGGCTGACATAGATTTCAAGGTGACCCTCTGTACCTTTAATACTTCACTTATATTCATGTTCCTTTCTTTAAGAATTGTCTCTGGAGAAGCAAATATTTTTCTATAGGGAATCCTTTGCTGCAGGAAATGTACATTTATTAAATCAGTTTTAGTAAGCCTGTGTCAGTAGAGCTCAAGATGTTTAAAATCAGGCTGTGATCATATGTATTTTCCACCTAATATCATTCCTGTGTTTTGGAAGGCACAGATTAACTAGCAGTTGCCTATTTAACTTTGAGTATTGTTGCTTATCCCTAGGGAAGGCTAGGATGAAGGCATAAGACAGCCCTTGCATTCAAGGAATGGTGTGCAGATCACAGAATAAAATCACAGAATAGTTATTTTTGGAAGGGACCTCTGGAGACCATCTAGTCCAACATCCAAGATAAAAAAATATGTCTCTTCTATGGGGATGAGCATATGCTGCAATTGTTTACCTTCTGCTCCCACCTATTTTTTCAGCATTAAAGTGCCAATTTCCAATGATGTTTAGGGACATTCCCATAAAACAAAGCAAAACAAAACAAAACAAAATTTTCAAGAACTGCAATAAAGATTCTGGGCTCAAACACGTGGCAGTGTCCCAGTAGTTTGAGTACCTATAGTGAAGCCAACCAGCTGTTTTATTTGCAGAAATTTGTTTGAGGTTTTTGTGTGTATGGATTATGCACCATGTGTTTTGCAGATGTCGTACTTGGCATTCCTCATGCTCTTTACTTACACTGTGTTGGTGAAGATGGAACCAAGACCAAGTGTGCAAGAGTGGTTTGTTATCATTTATATTTTCACTACTGCTATTGAAAAAGTCAGGGAGGTAAGTTTTTCCATTTGCATTCTCATTTTTCTTGTAACCAGGGAGTACCTCTCTGAAGAATGCTAAATCCTGCTTTATTTTATGGAGAATTATACAGAGAATTTATTTATTGGAATTCTTTTATTCAAAGACCAGTTCTTGGTCTGTCAAAATGCATCTTAAATTTTGGTATTGATTCTCTACCTTTCTGTGTAGAGCTGGTTGGTAATGTGTAGGTGACTGCTGAATTGAGATTTAGAACCTTGATGTAGGCACCTGGTCCTTAATTTTCTTAAGCTGACCATTAGACTTCTAGTAATAAAATTTGTCTTTAGATATTTAATCTGAGTGAGAACTTGTTATGAATTACTAGATGTTTTACATAGAATAATCTATGGCTCTCCCTCAAGTCTAGTTAGCCTTCCATAAATGCGCTTAGAAAAAAATACAATCAACTTTTAATGCTGGATTTATTGAACACAAAAAAAAAAAAAAAGATATTCCAGTCAAAATTATTGCAATTATTTACAGTTGATTACACCCAAGCTTCTGTATGCAACTTGAGCACCAAACCTGAGTCTAGGAACAAACACAGCTATGTATTTCCTCAATTATTGTATCTGCTCTGACATGCCTTCACTGCAGAATCAGCACATAACAAATCAGCAAACAGTAATGTGAATAGTCTTTTGTATGACTTTTGAAATGCTGTGCTTTCAGAGGAATAAAGCTAGCCACAAAAAGCCAGCCACAGTTCTGAGCAAAGGACACTGCAAATACAGATCACTCAGAAGGCTGTGAAATCAGTATGAGAAAGGTGAAGGATTCCAAGGGATACTAAAAATACTTTTGAAATCACTGTTGTGCTCTTGCACCATCTTGATGCTGGGACAGCAGAAAGAACAGCTCTTCTTTCCGGTATCATTGGTTGGACACTTTGAAATTGATGTCTTTACTTGATTTTCTTTATCCATGTTCTAGTTCTGGTCTGTTGGCAAAGACTTTGTAGGACACTCTATTTTAGCTGGGCAGCTGCTTAGCTGCTGAGGGCTTTGTTATATATAGCTGCAAAGCTCTGTTGCTCTAGATTGTATCAAATAATTGCTGAAGCCTTAGGCCCTGCAACTAGTTACTCATGTGAGTTAGTCTAGATCACTTGTCTACATTTATGTGGTCATATGCATAAATTCTTGCAGGATCAGGGCATAATGTTTCAAAATCTCTCCTTTGCTTGGTACTTATCAGTGTAATCTCACATAGCACTGCATAATTGGCCTCACTTGTAGCAATGTGCAAACATTTTATTTGCCTCCTCCCTAGGATTCCACTTCACATGCTTGCTCAGTGAAGCTTAAAATCCCTTTGGGGCACCTTACAGTTCAAGGAGTGAACATTTCATTCTTTACCTTGCTAGTTGCCAGCACTTCTTTTTTTAACCTGTCCTTGGCAGAATACAAGGATCTTTCATTATATTTTTGGTCTGAAATAAAGGACATTAGTTATTTTCCCAGTGGCAAGGTTAGGCCAGTACTTTCCATGACTTAGGGGTTAATGAAAAGGCCACTGCAGGTTGTGACCATCCCTCTAGAAAGTGCTTGTTAATTTCTAATAATATGTGTGCATAACAATTCTTTACTGGCTGCTCTCTTCTGCTGAGCTATGTGCCCTTTAGTGAATAGATTCAGGTTCAGCATCCATCTTTTTCGGGAAGAGCTATCCCATTTGATGTGGCATACTTGAGCAATATGACACGGTGGATTAAGTAAAAACCTCAATTGATGATGAATGGCAATATGCAGTAAATGGGTCCAAGACAAAAGAAAAAAAAAGGGGGGAAATTATACATTCTCAAGTATCGTGAAATAATGCAGACCAATGCAGAAATAATGCAGAATAATGCAGAAAAGGTCAAATAATGTATATGTGATTTTAATGGCATTTTCCTCCCAATTCTACCTAGGTATTTATCTCAGAACCTGGAAAATTCTGCCAAAAGGTGAAGGTGTGGATTTATGAATACTGGAATTTTACTGATTCTGTAGCAATCATCCTGTTTATGATTGGTTTTGGTTTGCGGTGGTCCAAACCCCCTGTTCAAACTGCAGGGAGGCTGCTTTACTGCTTGGATATCATATTTTGGTACACTCGGCTCCTTGATCTTTTTGCTGTGAATCAGCATGCTGGCCCATACCTGACAATGATTGGGAAAATGGTAAGTAGTGTGCTTTGGAGAAGTATTTCTGTAGCTAAGGCATCTACCTTCAGGAATATGTAAAGCTCAGAAGTGACAGAAAAGGAGAAGTGGTCTAATGGCTCACAGTGAATGTTTTACTTGAAAATACCATGATTTTTTTTGTTTGTGAGTTGACCATAATCAGATTACACTTTTCTTTAATTTATTAATTACATGAATTTATTCACAAAATCCATTTTTACTTAATTCCTTAGAGAAGGGTTTTGTTTGAGTTAGTTTGCCAATCTAGCTTGGTAACCGGAGAAAGAAAAGTCACTGCTTCTTGGAGATGGGCTCACTGTGACAGGTTATTCCCCTAACTCTTGGAAACAGTATCATTATTGTTTTACTTGTTGATTCAAATAACTGCCTCCTTGTTTATCTGTCACAATTTCCGTGAAATCAAAGTTAATCTTTTTTCTCTTTTGCTGTAAGAACTGTTGCTGAACAACTGTCTAGTCCTGGGGGACATGTGAAGATTCCTACTGTAATTTGCCTCCTTTACTGAGAGGTCTCTTCTTAATACTTTTATATTCTGTCTTTCATGGTGATTGTTTAGGAGGCAAAATAATTTTCACTGCTGTTCCTTGCTCTCAGTTTGAAAGGAGCACCACTGAGCAAAATCACCATTGTAAGATCTCCGCATTTTTTAGATCTTGCTTAAGATATAAGAGGGACATGTGAGGCAAGTAGGGCTTTTTTGGTCTAAGATAATTTTAACATCTATAAAATGCTCATGTACTCTAGGTCATAGAAACAAAATATTTTTATTTCCTCCAGCATATTAGATTATTACCCCTGGTTTTATATTCTGATTTGTAAAAACAGTATTGATACTCTTCCCTAAAATGAATGTCTCTTTTACATGTAATTAACACAAGTAATTCTTTTACACAAACATGTCTTCTAGACAGGAAACATGTTCTATATTGTGATCATGATGGCCATAGTCCTGCTGAGTTTTGGGGTGTCACGAAAGGCAATTCTTTCACCAGAGGAGCCTCCTTCTTGGACCCTGGCGCGGGATATTGTATTTCAGCCCTACTGGATGATGTTTGGTGAAGTCTATGCTGGAGAAATAGATGGTAGGTAATTTTGAGGCTATAGCTCATGGCTTAAATTTAATATGTGGAGAAGCATGTCTTCTTTGGTCTTTTGACTACATACTGAGTCTGTTCTTCCTTAAACAGTTCTGATTCCAGTATATG
>JAXCLO010023324.1:0-27327 GCA_035583995.1 Arremon aurantiirostris
GCAGCCCATTTAGAACAACTAGGATTGGGGCAAGGCCACTTATACAATACATAGATTTTACTAGGACTCCTACTATAAACTTCAGCTCTGTGCTCCCAGCCTCAGTCTGTCTGCCTTGGGCTGGGAATGCTGTGGAGCAGAAGAACATCTGCATGTCCTGTTTGCTGCAGGGCTGCTCCTGAGCACTGCAGTCAGGTATCATTGAATCAGCACAGTCCCAGCCTGCCAGCAGCAAGGCTGGCTGGCTTTGGAAGCAGTCTGTGCCTGGGATGTGGCAGTGCAGCTGCTCAGAGTCACTGAATGCTGCCCTGAGTGGCTCCTTCACCTCTGGAGTGGGCAGAGCTGATGCCAGGGGCAGTAACTGGGCAGCCCCAGCCATGGAGCAGTGCTGTGCTGGGGAAATGTGCCTGTGCACAAGGGGCAGCATCAGGCAAGAGATCTTCATCAGGAAGGAAAAGTAGCCCCTGCCCTGGCAGAGAGCATTACCCAAGATCCAGCAGTCTGTGAGGTGTCCCTGGAGCCAGCCCACACCCTGTGTGCTTGGCTGGGGCAGGGATGCTGCAGGATCTGCATGGATTGTGCTGAATGGACCCTGCCTTTGTAGGAGATGTGGCCTTCAGACGTGCCCCACTCAGCTCTGGAGCCTCTGGCTCCATCCCTGAATCATGGGCTGATTCCCAGAGTGGCCCTGCCCTCTTCTCTGTGGGCCTGTGTGGTAACTCCAGGCCTGATCCTGCCCCTGGCTGTGTCTTGGTGCCCAGCATGGCCTCAGAGATGCCCATCCCACCAACTCACTCCTTATCTGGACTCCTGCTTGAGCCTGGTCATGACCTGCAAGTGTCCCCTGCTTCTCACAGGGGAGTGATGGTCCTGCCTTGATGTCCCCCCAGTTCCTGGCCCTTGCTGCCCCCAACAGCTCCCACTGAGGCTGGGGAGCAAGCTGGAAGAGCTGCCTGGGGCTGGCAGCAGCCTCACCAGCATCTGCTCCAACAGAAAGCTGTGAGCCACAGAGCTTTGCAGGGATCACCTTCAGAACACGTCCAGGATCTCCAGTGGTGGCAGAGAAGGTTCTCATGCTGGGTCTGGGAAGGATGTCACAGCTTGGCTCTGGTCCCCTCCCCAGCCACAGCTGTGCTGCCACCGCTGAGCAGGGAGCAGTGCTGAGGGGCAGCTGGAGCAGGGTCTCCTCCACCTCAGACATGGTCCCACCTCCCTGAGGGGCAAGAGAGACCCAGGCACCTGTGGAAACACACAGGCATGTAAGGCTGCATGGATGGCCCCAGGATACCTGCTGCTACTGCATCCTGCTGGCCTCCCCAGACAGGACCTGCTGCTGCCTCTCACCTTGGAGGGGAGCAGGAATGCTGCTGGAGAGGCATGGGCTGCTGCTGCTGGAGCAGATCTGCGTGTTCTGGCTGCTCAAGGCTTTCCAGCTGACAGAGCATCCCAGGGAGCAAAGGCAATGGACAGGAGCTGGGATCTGCAGGTCCCACCTGAGCTCTCAGGGCTGCTCCCCTTTGGCCAGGAGCTTGGGAGCATGAAGCAAAGAGCTGGGGGTCCAAAGGAGAGCAAGCACTGCTGAGCTCATCGTGGCTTTATGGGAAGGAGCACAGGACAGGCATTGTCACTGTGCAGAAGGTGCTGCTGTTGCACCCCAGAGCTCTCTCCTGGGTGTCTGGGGTGTGTGCAGAGGAAGGCTTTGTTCCCCACTGTGAGGAAGGACCAGACCATGCCCCTCCCTTCCCCCCTGCCTGCGGTGCAGGGAACTGCTCTGTCCTCTATGGCTGCATGGCTACTCCAGCATCCCAGGGCAGGCTGGGGTCTTCTCTGCTTTAGAAACAGGCTGGTGTCTGTTCTGCCAAGATTTTGTCCTGGTTTAGGGCACATTTGGTAGAGAATCTCCAAAGGGGCCCCTCCAGAAAGCAAAGCCACCCTGTGCCCAACTGGGTCGGGAAGGATTCCTTGGAGAGAAGTGGAAAGAACCTGTTTATTGGACAGGCACAGCACCCCCAGCACACAGAACCTGTTGATTGAACAGGCACAGCACCCCCCAGCACACAAAATGAACAATACCAGATGACACCGCTCTTTCACCACTCTGACAAAGATGACAAATTCAGAAAGTCTCTCTTACTCTGTTCTCAGTCCCTCCTGTGCTGGGGCAGCTGCTGCAGCCACAAGGTGCAAACTCTCGGTGTTCCCAGGGCCCAGCCCGGAGCAGGTTCAGGTTGGTCCAAAAAAGGGAAAGGAAAAACAGTCCAGGGGAAAATTTGGATTGCTTAGCTAAACTAACTAACGAGCCGAAGCAAAAGCAAAAAGCCAAGCACAAAGCAAAAGCAGCAACATGCACTGCCCCATCTCTGAGTCCCGCCAGCCGTGGGGGAGCGGCTGATAACAAAACCCAAACAAATCTTTCACTCTTCAAAGCCACTCTTGAAGGCACAGAACATCATATCCTGCATAAACAGAACACACGAATGGGGATACAAGCATCAGAATGTCACCCCAGGACAAGCATGAAATGAATCAAAGTCTACCTTTACTTGTATTCCATGAACCTATTTAAATTTGGCAGAAAAATGAAGTTTTGTTCTAGTTTTGCAAAACCAATCATGGAATCACAGAGTTGTGAAGGTTGGAAAAGACCTCTAAGATCAATGGGTTCACTGGACAGGAAAAACACAAGATAATCACCACAGAAAACTGTTACTACTTCTTTTGTTCAGGATTATTTATATAAAACATAAATAACCACATATATAGACATATCAGGATATTACATATATGGATGTATCAGGATATTTATATTGCTTAATTCAGGGGTCATCAGAGAACATGTCATCTCAATGAGTTTTAGGACAGCTGAATCCTATCTTTCTAAATATGTTATTCAAGAGAACCTGAGTCAGAAAATGATGCTTGGAGGAACGTATAAAATGACTGCTACATCCAGCTATAAAATTATTAATGTGTTTAAACAACTTAAAACATGTGGACTGAGTTTAATGCCAGATGAATTTTCTCCTGAGTAATTGAGCCCTTTTATCTGCTCCACCTACAGACTCCCAAGGGAAGAGCTTCCTAATAAGATAAATTAAATTAATTATTAATTATAGACATATTCTTAACCTAGGAATTACTCTTGCAGCTATGTTGGGGTTTTCTTTCCAAAAATAAAAACAGAATATCCAATAATTTCTACTGGGGTTTTCATCTTGTTTAACTTGAATAATTTTAAGATAGACACTGAAGTGTTTGAGGTCTACATACAACCTCCTGTTTAATTTTATTTCTTATTTCTATTAATAATTTTGCCAATACAATTTGGTTACCTTTTTCTAGAAGAAAAGAGAAGGCTTTTTTTTTTTAAACCTTTCAACTCCTTCATTTTGATGACAGATTTCAGACCTCAAAGTAGGATTTGCTTGGTGGTAGTTAAAATGTCGAAGTTAGGAACATTTCCCTTCTGTTTGCTAGCACTTAAAAAAAAAAAAAATCAGTAGAGTGGTCCACCCTACTTCTACTATGCTAAAAAAATAAAAAATCAAATTATAATGAGGTCTTACAGGCAGAACACACAAATCAGTTCTGGAATGATGTGCTAAAATATCTTGCCTTGTTTACATTTTTATTTGTGTCACAAAGGTAAAGAATCAGACATTCCAAGCTGGGTAATCCTTTTGTAGATTATGCTTTGCATCGTTGAGAGATCTTTTGTTTAATCGCATGGAACAGTTCCCTCATGACATCTTTCACCACGTTTTTTTGCTTTTTTCAAATTGCCTTGTGTCTTAAGTACCTTTCTCTTCTGTTTTTTAAGTCTCACTTAATGTTTTGCTCCTTTTCAATATTCCTCAGGCAACACATACATTTTTTTCCTTCCACAGTGAAAGCATGGCTTTGAAACCATTACTAAAATACTTTTGAATTTTATAAGTTATAAAACCGAAACTGTGGAATAATTGATCTATTTGTTGCATATGCAAGGGACTTTATGTTGAATAATATATTCACTTATATAGGTATGAAAATGAATTAATACAAAAATGTTAATCAAAATTGTTTCTTAAATGGCTGTAATGCCCTTCATATGCACTGAAGTTTTACAAACAAGCACACAGAGAGGGGAGATCATAACTCTTTACTTATTTCTTTTTTATTGAGAATAAACTTAGAGTGGGAGCAAATTGGTTTTAGCTCTTTTTCCTTACTAGTTTTTATTTTTTGTTTGCTGAATTATGGGCATATACCAAATCAATGCCTATATTTAAAGGGTGGGTGAAAGGAAGTTAGACCAACTAACCTAATTTCCTGGCCTGAAATAATGCTGAAAATTGAAATAATTCAAGTTTCCATGTGAAAACAAGAAAATCAAAGCTAATCAAAAGATACTCCTCTAAAGCAAGGAAGGAACAGGCAGAGAATGAAGCAGACAGGCTGAATAATAAAAAAAATAAAAAAAGATATTGATTACCTAATCTCAGCAATGCTTTTGAAACAGTCTCAAATTACATCTTCTAAGTAAGAAAAGCATCACAGTCCAGAGTAAAGTATTTCATTTTATATTATTTATTCTATTTCCAGATTAACAATGATCTGGAGATAGCACAATTACTTTGGAGGACAGGATTGGAAATCAAAATGATTGGTCAGATATACGGTCAGAAATACTATACAAATGGTAAAAAGAAAAGAAAGCACAGGTAAAAGTCAACCAAACGAGCAAAAAGAGGATGCAGGATGCAGCTCAATCCTTCTTTGTGGTGAAACCACTGTAATCTATAGCAGATCACCTACAGCTGTGCAGAATTCCTGTGCTTGAGGTACAGGATAAATGGTCGATTTTATTTTTGCTTCAGAGCACAGAGGAAATGAGTTTCCAAGGTCTTTGCCAAAAATACTTTTAAAATAGATCTATGGTAAAGATACCAGAGATATCAATCAATATTAACAAATTACATTTAACAAATATTTAACAAATGAAGTTCAGGCTCTCACTGAACATGCAGATGTGTGAATTCGGTCCATTGGGGAAAAGGGAAAAGCTGAAAAGAAATTTTTAGTCCTGACATTGTCCTGTCACTTCCACTTTCAATATCTGTACTGGGTCTAGACATCCACCACTGGGTGTTCTTGGTGATTCAAGTAATGAAGGGCTGAGAATGCTTTTACTTGTCAAATCAATGCAGCCATTGAGAAACATCATTTTCAGAACTGTAAGAAATTATTTACAACCACTGAGTCTAGCTTAGTTAGATCCTACATTAGCAAAATGATGGCCTATGTTTTTACTCTGTTTCAAAGTGTCAAAATAATATGATTGGCTTTACTGAAATTTATCTCTCACTCTTGTTTGGGAAGAAATTTAATCACTTGGGAAAATTTCAGATCAAAAAATAATCCCATAAAGCATTATGAGCTTTTCTCTGGAAAAAATTTATTTATGCAGATGTACACTTGCATGCTTCCTGAATAATCACAATATGTAACATTTCGAACAATTGTTATTGGAATTGGCCAGACTTGACGTGGAAGTTCAAGCAGAGCAAAAGAGGCATCACTCATCCTTCTGCATCAGCTACATGATGCCAGTATATCACAGCATCCTCTGTGAAAGAAGCTTTTTTATTTTATAACACTCAGGGAATATAGAATTTGGATCAGCAGATCCAAATGTGTCCTAGGTTGATAAGAAGTGAGTTTTTTGGGATGCTGTGGTCAGACCACTCAGTGCTCAGATTTGAATATTGGCACCTGGTGTGGCCGCTGAAGTCAGGGATACAGCTCTGGGAACGCAGGGGGTTAAAAAGCAGAGCACTCCCAGGGCAATTCTCTCTTGGTGCCACCTGTGAAAGACGACAGCCTTCCCCTGCCCAGCTGCAGGATGGAAGGGTGGAGGAGCACTGAGAGGCACTGGGCAGCCTCTCGGGGTCTCTGCTGCTCACAGTGACCCCAGATAAGTTCCAAAGTGTCTTTTCCCAGCCCGGTGCTCGAAGGAGTCAGAGCTCTTCACTTCTCGGTCTCAAGGCTGTTTATTTTTCCTTGTCTATAAAATTATTTCTCCTGTCCTGCCCAGGTCTGCTCAGCAGGACAGTTCCAGGCACTCTCCCTACCCCAAGGGCAGTGCTATGTCTATAAACTAAAAACTTTGTATACAATATTTACAGTTACTTCCCAATACCCATCACCTATGTTAGACAGTGAGCTTGTACTCTAAACCACTCTAAAAGTGCCAACACCACAGCAGGAGATGGAGGCTGAGAAGAAGGAGAAAGGCTGGACACGCTCAGATCTCTCTGTCTTGCCTCCTGAACCCCCATACCAAAAACCCCAAAATCTATTTTCCCACCCCGTGATAACTTCACTATCATTCTACCTAAACTGTTGTGGCTTGCAGATCTTCATCTGAGGTTGGTAACTTGCTCCACGGGTCATAATCAAACCCACAGGGGCATCTTGGGCTCTGTGCCAGGCTCTCTGAGCTCCCTGGCAGGGTCTGGGCTGCTCAGGACAGACAGAGGGATGTCCTGGGTTCTGACAGCGTCCCAGGATTTAATCTGAGCCTGCCTGCCTGCTAGAGGGTGTGTAAACCAATATTTAGTTCTGTGGTGGGTGGAAGAGTTCTGGCTCCAGCACGACTGAAACTCTGGCACAGCACCAGTGGAGCACAGGCCTTTCAGCTGACTGTGTGAAAAATCTCATACAGCTCACCCATCTGGAATGGAACTTTTCTAGGGGATGGATATTCACTTTTCCAATCAAGAGACATTTAGATACTGCATGTCCGTGCAACAAATTTGAAACTGAATCTCGTGGAAAGGTTTGGTCTGGAAGGGATCTTAAAAATCAAGGTGTCCCATGGCAGGGACGCCTTCCACCATGCCAGGCTGCTCCAAGCCCCAGTGTCCAGCCAGGTCTTGGACACTGTCATTGATCCAGAAGCAGCCACAGCTTCTCTGGCCACCCTGTGCCAGGGCCTCAGCACCCTCACAGAGGGAAGAATTTATTCCTTTATGGATATGAGACCCCTAATTTCCCAATCTGACCTGGCAGCACTCATGACCAGGTTGACAAATGCCATGAACATGGCAAAGGTGTAGAGAGTACTCTGCCCCTGCTGTAGGCGACTCTTGGCCTTTCTGTCTCATGTGAGTGGCACCAACATAAAGCAATGTTTATTCTGCTTATAGGTGACTCCCAAAACTGTGTGTCACGGTTGTGAAGGGTGGAACCCAACTGCGTAGCCACACCATGTTTGTGGACCTTGCAAGGGGGAAATTGCAATTTCTAGGTAAAAAATGTATATCTGGGTAGCAGCAGAACACGGGGCATCCCATGTAGTTTTTCTCCTAGAGGAGAAACATGTGATTCATCTGCAGTTTTCCTCTCAGTGCAGCGTCTGCATTTACAGAACATAAACCAAAACATTTTATTTTCTTGAGCAGAAATTTTTTCAAAGAAGGAATCTATTATAAGCAAACCAAGTGAGTATCGACGATGAGGAGAGACAGGGAAGACTTTGAGGTGGTCAAGTAGTCCAAATTTATTGTGGAGTACAACTGCTTGTATACTTATTCTAGGAAGACTAGTAATGTTTCACTACAGTGATTGGGTTCATCATCACATTAACTAACTTACACATTTTAAACATCCCTCGCTTGCAGAAGTCTGAAGTAATTTTCTTTTTCCTGGTAAACCAGTCTGATTTGATCTTCTTGCAATCTTGATTTAATCCTCAAAGTTCTGTTTGCTATTGCCAAGGAATCCTGTTATCAAATCTCTTATGCTAATAAGGTGCAAAGTACTCTTGGTTTTGTGTACCCCAACAAGCGAGATCTCATCTCTTAATCATTACAGAAACTCTGAATCATTTAGATTGGAAAAGACCCCTCAGATCAGTGAGTCCAACCTAAATTAATGTTGGAATCAGTGACCTTTAAGGTCTTTTGCAGCCCAAATGACTCCAGGATTCAAAGATTCTGCGAATTCAGGCTCTGCATGTGCACTATACTTGGCTTGAAACATCCCAAGTGCTCCCTCCCTAAATTGCAGGCATGAAAATATAAAGCAGCACAATGATCTAGCCAGATGGGGGTTTATATTTGAAGGATCCTGGTTGTTTTCTTACAAAAAAGGCACATGCAGAGGCAGTGGGTCACGCAGACATTTCCTCTTCAAAGCAATTGAGAAGCAAAACTTGAGCTCACCAACTTTTGGAGCATTCTTGTAAAAGCCAGCACATTGCTGTCGCTATCTCTAAATGCCACAGAAAACTTGTTTTAATAGCAACTATCCTATCTGTCTTTTTGTCTCTTCTGGGTTTGCAAGGGAAACAGAAAAGCAGCCTAGGATGGGGCGCATTGTTTTGTGTTGTGAAATTTACAGCAAAATCCTTATAAACCTGTGATTTTCTTCACATTTCACATCATTGTGCAGCCAGATACACACAGGATAAGTGTCCCTTACAGCTGCTCTGAGTAGTGGTGTTTATTCAGAGCAGAAGACTAAAATCTGTGGGAAATTGTGAGTAACGAGTAGATACACAAATAAATAACACCTGTTTTTCATTACTGTATTGAATTTTCAAACCTCAGGTACTTAAAAAATCCCAGGAAAGAACAGAAGGGAATCAGGTGTTCATGACTTCCTTAATTAAATAAAAGTGAGAAAGAAAAAAAAAAAAAAAAGAAAGGGTTTTCATCCTTCATCTTCAAAATTCACTAAAAACTAGAACCCATTCTGAGCTACACCCACTCCCTGTGTCATTGACTGCTACAACCCTTTTCTCCCAGTCTTAATTAAAGAATTGTTGTGAAAATATTTCTTGAATTTCTGCCTCTAATAATGCTGCCTTTCTGCACATGAGGTTTAACCCAATGCTGAAGCAAACAGAAGAACTCTTGGGAAAAAATTGCACAAGAAATTTGGAGGGGCATTTTGCATTTTAACCTTGTGAAAACACCATGGCTTATCTGGAGTAAAACTGTGACATGCATGAAAGTCTTAAAGGAAGTCATGTTTTATACTCTCACAAATAAAAAAAAAAGCTGTTCAGAGAAGCTTGAATCAGATATTCACATGCAGAACAGTTTACACAGATGTTAAATAATAAATGCACTGTTGTACCTCAAGAAAACAGACAATTACTAATATTTATGGCAGCATCCCAAGGGCAGGCAAGCTCTTTCCCATTTACTGTTTATGGAGGGGTTTGACCCTTCCACTTCTCCCTGTGTTGTTATCCCAGCTCTAAAAGATGGCAAATTGGAAGATGGAGTTTGTGCTTTGAACAGATCTCCCATTTCCACTGTCCAGGTGGCTTTGAAGCCACTTTGTCCCCTTGGCAAGACTGATTCCCTCCCAGATCAAAAGAAAAAAAAAGTCAAAATCTAAAAGTGCTTCAGTCTAAAAATGTAGGTCTGTATCTTATTAGCACCTTGAATGTAACACTTGAGCTCTTTGTTTCCATTTATACCTGTTGCTTTTGCACAGGTATGTGAATATATTTGGCAATATCACAGTTTCACACCAAGTGAATTCATGACCTGGAACAGCATGTCAGGTCTTTTTTTAAGCTTTGTTATCTAAAAAAAAAGAAAATCAAAATGCCATATTTTTATATGCTTTGTTCCTTCTGCTTTTAAGCTGTTATCAGGACAACTTGTCAGCAGTCTACTCTGGGGACAGGTGAGGGAAGAAGTCTGCCGATGTGAAGACAGCACTCTCTCAAAAATAGAAATTATATATAAATAGTTGTACCCTGAGACAGAATTTGTGTTCAGTGGCTCACATGCACATCACTGTATTAAAATGATGTAGGAAAAATTATAGTATATTACTCCTTTAAGCCTCTAAAATTTTTGCAAGTGCTAAAACCTCAAATAGGGGAGATTAGCATTTTTAATTTTGCCATATACATGTATATAATTGCATGTCTACCCCAATCAGCATTAAAGCTGATAATTTCCCCTGAGAGGTGTTGTACCTAGAAACTGCAGAAATAAAGGATGGTCAGCACATCACAGGCAGGAGAGCTGCAGGAAAAAAAAAAAACCCACCAGGTTTACCCAGAAACATCTTGCACACAGAACAGTCAACCTTTTTCACATATTTAAAATTTAAAAGTGACTATGTGGAGACAGAAAAAGGAATATGGAGTGTTTCATTGGCCAGTTTGGGTTGAGACATGGTGTGATGTGTGGGCCAAATTGAAATGTGACAAATTAAATAAATGCAAATTAAAAAAATTAATCCAGCAAGGATGATGAGACCAATAAATTGATGCACTGGGCATGACTGAAAGCACTTGGCCTTGAGCTGTAAAACCATGGAGGGAAGGTAGATCCCATCACTGCAAGCGCCTCATGGCAAATCAAAGGCCAAATCTCAGAATGTACTGAGGAACATTGACCTTAGGGGAGGGGAAAAAAAGCCATTTTAGAGGCATTCTTGGGGCAGTCCTTGAGGAGAGTTGCTGAACAATTCCTTTTCCTGGAGCCACCAGAAGACATAAGGAAAGCTGAGTCTGTCCCAGACAAAGAGCCAGCTGCCTTCCCTGCTTCCCTGAGTTCCCACAATAATCCTGGGTAGAAAGCCAAGAGGAACAGAGTCTACTTCCTTGTGATAAATTCCTTACCTTAGCATATGCTCAAAATCGTGCTGGATTGCCATATTGTGCAAAGTAAAAAATTATTCTGCAATTTTACAAGAAATCAGGTCGTTTACTATATATGTATCAGTACTTCTCTGTCATGGGCTGTCTTCCCATGCAGTTTACTTTTCAAAAAGCACAGAAAAATTTGAGGAAATATGTAATGATAATACAGAAACTGTCAAAGTCTGACATCAAATGCAGGCATGTTTACACATGGAAAGCAAAACAAAAATAAAAACTACAGAGCCTTTCTGTATTTATCCTTATAAATTAGACAAGATTGAGATACACTGTGGCAATCCTCTTTCATACCAACCTATTGCACATCATTATTTAGATAGTTTGGTTACAAACACATATTTTGTTGTGTGGAAAGAGGCTGAGAAGTCCTAAACCATGTTGCATTTATGGCTGGGGAGGAAGGAAAATCTTTACCCTGTCCCCTAAACTGCTCCTGCATATCAGAGTCTGTGCTCTGGGGGTGGTTAATGAGGAGCTCATGAGTGATGGACAGGATACAGGAGAAGCCAACCATGCAAAGATGCTGCAACCAGCAGAAAAAAACATAGACACCATCAGTTATTGGAGATTTCTTACTGGGAGGCACCAAAACACTAATTTGCCATGCAATTTTCTTTAGAGTAATTTTCAGCCTGCCGGGAGGTTTGATGATTCCCACAATTCCTAAACCAGCAGCTTTTAAGGGCATTTTTGAAAGTGCAAGTGGTCTCAATTCCAACATGTAAAAAATGGGCAACAGAGGCAGAGACCAGCATGGCTCAGGAAGGACTTTTTGGGTCAAACTAAAAGGAAATATCCAAGTAATGAGACCAGGCGTGCCTATACTGGGAAGAATACAGGGACACTGCCTGAATGTGGAGAGATGGGGTTAGGAAAGGCAAAGCACAGCTGGAACAGAATTTGGCAAGGAATTTTAATAAAAATGAGAAGCTTTTACAGAGTACACTGGCCAGAAAATGTGTGTGAAAGAAAAGGTGCCCCCCTTAGTGCCCTGTCAATAAGGTAGGAAAGCTGATGACAGCCAACATGGGGAACATCAAAGTGCTCAACAAATCCTTTTCCCTCAGTTTTGAACAGTAATCCATCTTCCCGCATTGCTCAAGTCCCTGAAAATCAAGGGTGGAAGTTTGAGGAGTGAGGTTGGTCCCACCACAGGAGAAAGTCAGGTTTGAGGTGGACACAAACATGCGCAGACCTGTGGCTCCTGACAAGGGAACATGAAGCCTTTAGACACCTACATAACTCAGGACTCTTCAAAAGTGATTAGAAAGTGGACAGGAATTGTTTTATTTTCCTAGAGAAATTTGGAGCCCATGATACTTGCCTCCATTCCAAAATACCTCCTTCAAACCACAGTCATAGGTGTAAAAGTTGTCACTGGCCTGTCTAGCCCTGAAATTACCACATCAGGAAAATCCTTGCTTTTCTTTAACGGTTCCTTCCCATTAGCTTTGGATTGCCTTGCTGAAAATGCTTGGTGAAAGGATTTTTAAATTATTATATTTTATATATTTATTTTCCTTTTTTTTTCTTGCCCTGTTTATTACTGCAGTGAAAGACCACAAAGGCTGAAATCACTGCCTTCAAGAAGCACTGGCAAAATCACAGCATTTTTTGAAAAGCCTACATGAATGTCTGTAATTAATCACAATTTTTGATGGATCTCATAGTTCTGAGCACTCTGCAATTATGTGTTTAACAAAAAGAATGATACTTACAATTTGTATACAGTGACTAATGTGAGACATTTCACAGATATTTCATTTTACAGCTGATGTAGTTGATTTGAAAATAAATGTTCTTATTCTTCCCCTTTCCATCTTTAAAAAAAGTTAAAAAGAGAGACTTGAGTAGGTTTCCTGCTCTGTGAATACTTTCATAGCTATGTGATTCCAAAGAAAATATTAGTATTTCCATTCTTATGAAGTATAGAGCATAAAAAATACAAAAGGAAAATAAAATGAGCTTCAACTTTCTTTTATATTTTTCTCCTTTGGATAACTCTTTCAGAAAAAAAGAAAAAGAAATCATAGAAAATAGAATTTTTTCTTCCTGCATAGTTATAAGGGTGTGAATTAAGATGCAAAAACATCTTAAGTAATCATCTATTAATAACACCTACAAATATTATTTTTGTCCACAAACTGGACAAACATAATATTTTCATCATGAAGAGTAAAATGATGTCTTTTTCATCATGAAGAGTAAAATGATCCTGTAGTGGAAAGCAGATATATCCTCAAGTGTCCTGCAATCGCAGAATATTTGAATTTTCAATAATATTTGGGGTAGAACTTCCTGGTTTTCATCCTGTTTCGTGGTGGGAAGAGGAGCCCACAGTGGAGCAGGGCTGATCTCAGGGTTTGGGACCTCGTGGGAGAAGCCCACGCTGGAGCAGCCAGATGTTCTGTGAGGGCTGACACCACAGAAAGGGACCCACACTGGGGCAGGATGTGCCTGAAGGACTCATCCCATGGGGGAACCACTCACAGCAGCCTCTTCCTGAAGGACTGAACCTATCAGAGGGACCCACATGAGGAACCCAAAGAACGTTCCAGAAGGACTGACCCCATGGAACTGATCCATGCTGGAGAAATCCATTCCTGAGGAACTGACCCTATAGGAGGAACGCACAGAAGGTTCCTGAAGGACTGGAAGCGATCCATGCTGGAGAAATCCATTACTGAAGGACTGACTCTGTGAGAGGGACCCACATGAGGAACCCACAGAATGTTCCTGAAGGATAGACACCATGGAAGTGATCCATGCTGGAGAAATCCATTCCTGAAGGACTGACCCTGTGGGAGGGACTCACATATGAGCAGAAGGTTCCTGAAGGATTGACCATGTGGAAATGATCCATACTGGAGAAGTCCATTCCTGAAGAACTGACCCTGTAGGAGGAACCCACATGAGGAACCCAAAGAAAGGTCCTGCAGGACTGACCCCATGGAACTGATCCGTGAGGGACAATTCCATTCCTGAGGAACTGACCTATAAGAGGGACCCACATGAGGACAATTCCTGAAGAACTGACCCCATGGAAGTGATCCATGCTGGAGAAATGCGTTCCTGGAGGACTGACCCTATGGGAGGGACCCACATGTGAGCAGAAGGTTCCGGAAGGATTGACCATGTGCAAATGATGCATGCTGGAGAAATCAGCTCCTGAAGGACTGAGCCTATAGGAGGAACCCACATGAGGAACCCAAAGAAAGGTCCTGAAGGACTGACCCCGTGGAACTGATCCATGATAGAGAAATCCATTCCTGAAGGGCAGATCCTGTAGGAGGGAACCACATGAGGAACCCACAGAAGGTTCCTGAAAGACTGATCCTGTGGGAGGGGCCAACATGTGAGCAGAAGGTTCCTGAAGGATTGACCTTGACCATGTGGAAATGATCCATGCTGGAGAAATTAGTTCCTGAAGGACTGATTCTATAGGAGGGACCGACATGAGAAACCTACAGGAGGTTCCTGAAGGACTGACCCCATGGAAGTGATCCATGCTGGAGAAATACGTTCCTGAAGTATCATTGTTGCTGCTTTTAAGGAAGGGATGGGACTATTTTTGGGGTAAGAAGAATTTATTGCTCAGATGAACATCATGAACATGAGATTTTAAAGGAGCAGGCATTTCACCATAGCTCAAGGGTAGTCACAAGTTTCTTCATTACAAGGGAATATAGAACTTTCTAACCCAATAGACAGTAGCCACAGGGTTTATTTTGCTTTTCTGACCTTTCTAACCTTTACTTACTTCTGCTGCACTGTGGGTACTTTTGTCCAATGGCTTCTGTCTCACACATACACAAATGCTTCTGTTGTAACTTCTAAATTCTTAACATATTCTATACAACAACACTCCTGCATTGCAAATCCTTCACTACCTTACCCTTACCCAATTTACTTAAGGCGTATTCCTACAACCATAGAAATATAAGTTTATGGTTTTTCTGCTGTGTATTATATTTTTTGTTTTCTGTGTATTATATTTTTACATCATTGTACATATGTGGTGTTTGTGAGGCCCCCAGGACGAGGTGAGAGATGAGAATCTGACTCCATGTTCTCAGAAGGCTGATTTATTATTACATTATATTACATTATGTTCTATTACATTATGTTCTATTACATTATGTTCTATTATGTTATATTATATTATATTATATTATATTATATTACATTACATTACATTACATTACATTACATTACATTACATTACATAATAAATAACACTAAAGAATAGAAGAAAGGGGACATCAGCAGGCTAGAAAAGCTGGCACTGATGGCATGGATGTGCCCAAGCCCTGCTAAATGCCACCCCCAACCCCTCTGGCAGGGCTGCAGATCCAGGCCCTGATGACATCCTTCAGATTTCTGCATGCATCCACGTGCTGCTCTCTGTGCCCCCCGGGCTGTGGTGACCATGCCCTGGTGATCCAAGGGCTCCAGAGGCTCCCAAGGTGCCCACAGGGCTCCAGGAGGAGCAGGAACCAGCCTGAGGTTCCAGGGGCTGCTCCAGCAAAACAGCTGCACCACGCTGAGCCTGCTCCAGGCCCAGGGAAAATGACAAAAAGGCAACATTTGCCAGGAAAGAATGCAGAACTAAGTGGGGAAAATACATTTTAATGAAATGCAAATATGTTTCCCGGCATCTAGGAGAGAATTAAAAGCATAAATAAATAAATGAGAGCAGGGAGTGAGCGTTCAGCACCAGATTTGAAGTTTTGCTTAAAGGAACAGGCCCAGCTGATGAGGGCCTGAGTTTTTCCACATTCCTGAGCACTCTTTCTTATCCTGGTTGAATTTAAATGGCTCCAAAGTTTGGCTTTGAAGCCTGATTCAGTTTTTGGGGATCTAGCAGAGGCAGTGCCAGTGCACTGGGGGCTTGGCCCTGGCCTCAGCAGGGCTGCTGGTGCTTCCCCAGCACTGCCAGAAGAGCCTGGCAGGACCAGGGATGGATCCATCTGTCCCATTCTCCCTTTTAGGCCTGTTTAACCTCCCTGACAGCTCTAGCTCACACCCTGCCCATGCCCTGGGGCTAAGGCACAGCTCAGCTCCATGGAGAGAGGGCAGTAGGATGATCCTGTCCCCATGGACTGATCCTGTCCCCATGGACTGATCCTGTCCCCATGGATTGCCCTTGTCCCCATGGACTGATCCTGTCCCCATACAGGGAGGGCAGTAGGATGCTCCTGTCCCCAGGAATTGCCTCTGTTCCTATGAATTACTCCTATCTCCACGGACTACTCCTGTCCTCATGGATTTCCCCTGTTCCCATGAATTAATCCTGTCCTCACAGATTGATCCTGTCCCCACAGACTGCTCCTATCCCTATGGATTGCTCCTGTCCCCATGGATTGATCCTGCTCCCATGGACTGCTTCTGTCCCTACAGAGTGCTCCTGTCCCCACAGACTGATCCTGTCCCTGTGGATTGATCCTGTTCCCATGGACTGCTCCTGTCCCCGCAGAGTGCTTCTGTTCCTACAGACTGATCCTGTCCCTACAGACTGATCCTGTCCCCATGGATTGCTCCTGTCCCCACAGATTTCCCCTGTCCCCAAGGATTGTCCCTGTCCCCATGGACTGATCCTGTCTCCATGGATTTCCCCTGTCCCCATTGATTTCTCCTGTCCCCGTGGATTGCTCCCTGATCCCAGACAAGCCCCAGATGCAGGGGGATGCAGAGGGATGCAGGGGGATGCAGGGGGATGCAGGGGGATGCAGGAAGAAGCAGGGATGCAGGACCCTCTGCTGCAGCCTTGCAGGCCATGCTGGGAGCCAGGAGTGCAGATTTCCCTGTGTGGCTCCTGAGCAAATGTTTTGCCTCCTCTGCCCTGATTCAGCACTTCTGCAAAGCCCCCCCAGGAGCCCGTGGGGAGCTTCAGGACCAAATAAGTTTGCAAGAGTTATTTTCCAGAGCAACATTATTCTCGTTTAGGACTACCCTGTGAGCATGGAAATCTCTCATAATGATTTCCCTGTCAGCTGCTTCTTTTCAAGACCTTTTTCTCCTTCCTAGAAATGCATGACACACTATGGAAATTATGTAAAGCTCCTGCTCTCCGTGCCTATGAATAGTGTTTTTCTGCTCTGTATTGGTTTATATTTGGGTTCCATAATCACACTCATATTTTAAGTTTAACCAAGGCACAATTTCTCTAACAAGGGCAGCAAACAAAGCAAGGTGTTTAAGCTGAGCAAACGAGGGCAGAAGTGGATCCTTTACTTCCTTAATGCTTCCCCGCTCCGAATTATTCCCCGTGCGTTCCATTTAGACAACGGCCACAAATGATTTGTAGGAGTTTTCCACCCCCAAAACCTAATAACACAGCAGGGCTGTGCTGCTCCCAGCTCCCTTCCTGCTCCTTTCAGAGCAGCTCCACGCTTTTGTGTGGCAGCCCAGCCCATTTGTTCTTTATTAAAATGAAAATTAGCATGAGAGCCAAGCTCTCGCTTAATGGGCTCCAGCGCTGCCTCGCCAACACTTTTGTTAAAGCAGTCCCAGTCTGTGCTGCAATTCTGCCTTCCCAAATGGGAGAGGAAATGGAAATGCTGGCTGTGAGCAGGGAGAAAAGCAGGGAAGTGTGCTTGGGTGTGTGCTGTTAGTGCTGTGAGCTCATGGAACAGGGAGGGAGCGAGGGATGGGGCTGCAGAACGGCCTCTCCAGGCTGTGCCCTTCCTGTTGAGGGCCCTGAGCGTGGGCATGGGGTGAGCAGGGTGTGCTGTGTGTGCTGAGCAGTGTGAGGTGTGAGTGGTGAGTAGTGTGAGCAGTGTGTGCTGTTAGTGCTCTGAGCTCGTGGAACAGGGAGGGAGTGAGGGATGGGGCTGCAGAACGGCCTCACCAGGCTGTGCCCTTCCTGTTGAGGGCCCTGAGCGTGGGCATGGGGTGAGCAGCTTGAGCAGTGTGCACTGAGCAGTCTGTTCTGTGTGCACTGAGCAGTCCATGCTGTGTGTGCTGAGCACTCTGTGGTTTGTGTGTGCTGAGCAGTGTGTTCTATGTGCACTGAGCACTCTGTGGTTTGTGTGCGCTGAGCAGTCTGTTCTGTGTGTGCTGAGGCAGCCCCCAAGAGCTCCAGGCCATACAAGTTCAGTGCTGCCTTTACTCTGCAAGCTCCCATCACTGATCCCTCAGCAGGAGAAGGGATCTGCTGGCTCTCAGCTCTTTCCCACCTGGCTAGAACATCCCACAAAGCCTTTGAGTGTGGCCGAGCCAACATCAGAGAGCTGCTGACATTTCTAATGCACACAAAGGTGCCCCCTGCCCTGGCATTTCTGCAGGGCTCAGCTCTGACCTGTGCTACTGCCTCAGCCCTGGCTCTCAGCAGCAGCTCGGGCTGGGCAGACCTTCTGCAGCTGCCTTGTTCTCATTATTTACTGACTGCAAGCCAAAGGGCACAAAATGTTCCTCTATTCCTTCACAACAGGCAGGGGAGCTCCTGGCTGCTCTCAGAGTGAAGGATGTGCTCACCAAACCTATTTCCCCTCATTATTTCCCCGAGTTTTGTGCTGTAGCAGATGGATCTTCATTAGGCTGAATGCAACTTTTAGGGCAAAGCTGCTTTCATTGTTAAAACAGCTCTTGCAGTAACCCCGGCTGTTTTATTGAGATTTACAGGAAAATGGCTGAGAAATACAATGGCAAAATAAAGATGCCTTTAAGCAGATAATGGGAGAGCATTTCCCTCTCCTGAAAGGTCGTGCACGGCAAGTGGGAAATGGAGCTCAAGTGGCTCTGGGTTGGGTTGAGTGCCTGGGCAGGCACAGGGAGATAAATCACAGACAGGTACCTCTGGAATGAGCCCAAATCCCATTCACCAGGTTCATGCTGAGGACAGAACCCCCAGGATCCCAGCCTGCTGGCTGAGGGTCTGCTGGCCAGGAGGGACAGGCAGCTCTGGAAACTCAAATAGGCCCTGGGAATGTCTGAAGAAGGCTGCAGGTAAGCCTGGCAGAGCAAGAGGAGGGAGAGCTGCTCCCCACCCCACCCAGGGGTCCCTAAGTCACTTGGGCTGCTCCTCACAGGGCTCTGGTGTCTCCCAAAGGAAGGTGGAGCAGGTGATGATGAAGAGATGCAGAGTGATGAAGGCTCCAGAGCAGCTCAGCCAGGTGTGGGTTGAACCCAGCCCTTCCCTTGCAGCTGGCAGGGATCGGGGTGTGCCAGGGAGGAGGCTGGGGCTCCTTTCTCCTGGATTATCCATTTTTTAAAATGCATTTTTCAGCCTGATCCTCTGCGGGAGCCCAGGCTGGGCTGGGGAGAGCACACAGGGGTGGCCACAGCCCAGGAGCCAAATCCTGCTTCCCTGCCAGGGGAGGGAAGGCAGGAGCACAAGGTAGAGTTACAGGGGCAGAGTTCTGCTTGGGAGGGACCCTAAACCCTTAACATGGTTAACCTTAAACATGGTTAACCTTAAACATGGTCCCTGTCCTCAGAACCATCTGTGCCTTACAAATCACCCTCATTCCCCCTCGTTTTTCCCTCAGCTGATGTTTCCAGAGAAGCAATGAGGCTGTAAAAGGGAAAGCTCAAACAGTACAAGATGTGACACTAAGAGGGAAAAAAAGAAAGGAAATAAAAGGAGGAAAAAAGTGGTTTCAAATCTCTTTGCTCAGACAGCCCCATGTGATTACAGCATTTATCAGTGTCTATCTCAACACGGAGCAGCTCCAGCTTATAAAGAGTGACACATGCAGAGCACAAAATAGCAGGGCTGCCAAAGGCTCCTGAACAGAACTCGGGAGGGGATGGAAGCACAGCAGAGCCCCGTGGCTGGGCTGCTCAGCAATCCCTGCTGCAGAGGCTGCTCAGCCTCCTTCCCTCAGGGAACGGCCCAGCCCAGCCCTGCCTGCAGGAGAGGATTCCCTGCTCTGCTCTGCTCTCCTGGCAGGGCAGATCCCTGGATTTTCAGAGCAGAATGGAGCCTGGGGCAGGGGATGCTCAGTGGCTCCACAGGCAGAGTTCTGGGGAATGCCAGGAGAAGAGCTCTTGTCTAAAAGAGGAGAGATTTAAATAAAAGGAGGGGTTTTATTAGATGAGGGTGGGCAGGCCCTGGCACAGGGTGCCCAGAGCAGCTGTGGCTGCCCCTGGATCCCTGGCAGTGCCCAAAGCCAGGCTGGACACTGGGGTTGGGAACAGTCTGGGACAGTGGGAGGTGTCCCTGGGACAGGGGAAGGTGTCCCTGCCATGGCAGGGGTGGCACTAGATGGGCTTTAATGTCCATTCCAACCCAAACCATTCCACGGTTCTGTCACCACTGTTCTCTCCTTCATTTGTGCCTCTTCCTCCCTACCAGAGTCTTCTCCAGGCAAAACCTTTCAGGCCATGGAAAACAAAGGTTTGGGATCCCCAAAACAAACTGATCAGACAAACCCTGCTTGATTCTGGCCTGGGATGCTCCTGAAGCCCCAGTGCCACCCTGTGCCCAGTGTGACATGGGGAGGAGACACTTCACCCCCAAAGATCTCGGTGCAGGGGGACACTTCTGGGGTCACAGCTTTATTGTCAGATATTTTACAGCTATCTGCTATTTCCATGCCTTTCCCTGATCCCAGCCAAGCCTCTCCACTGGGGTGATGGGAATTCTGCAAGCAGGCAATTCTCACTCCTTTGGGTGAGCTCCTTACGGAGCTCTGCAGGGAGCTCCTCCATCTCTGCCATCCCTCAATCTCAGCTGCAGCTGAGCCTCCTCAGCCCTTCCACAAATGCCTTTCTCCATCATTTGGTGGCCTCCATGGTCCTGCTGCCTCTTCAGGATCTGTTTTCTGTGGCAGCAGCTCTCTGCTGAGAGAAGAATTCCAGTTCTGACTTCAGCAAGTGAAATCCTGGGGAAATACAACCATTTCTGGGCAGCCTCAAGGCTGCTCTGGGCTCAGCTGAGCTGCAGCATGGAGCAAAGAGCAGAACTGCTGCAGGTGAGGAACAGGCTCAGAGCTGCCTCCAACCCCAAAGGGGGCTGTCACCATCACCTCTGCTTGGATTGCCAGGCAAACCCAGCAGGAACCCACACAGGACTCACCTAGCAGAGTTTTGAGACCTGATTGCACCACTGGGAACCTGAAACTCACAGAAAAACACAACTTTCCCAGGCATTGTCCTGAGGAAGGCTGTGAGATCAGAGAGAATGAGAAATAATTCTTATTTTAACCTGCAGCACCTGGTATTGTGAATATGTGCAATGTGTTATGGAGATCTGTTTACCAAAGGGTGGTTTCTTAATTAGCCAGTGGTGATGGTACTTTAATTAAAGGACCAATCAATTCCACCTGTACCATACTGTCTATAAAAGCAAAGGGTTTCTTATTAAAAATTATTGATCAGCCTTGTGTGAACCGTGGAGTTCATGCTAATTATTGCCAGTTTGGGGATGTGTTCTAACAGCAGTTCTCTTTGTTATTCATTGTCTGCACATTCTCTTTGCTCCTTTTCCCCCCCCTCAGGAAGGAAAAGCTTTGAACAGGGTGCTGACTAAAAACTTCTGCCTCTTGTGCCTGCCTTGTTTTGCTGCTGCTGCAGCAGAGGATCAAAAGGGAACACGTTTTTCTCTGGGAGATGACAGCAGCAGGGCTGAGGGAGCAGGGCTGAGCCTCAGAGGGAGCTGTAAACATCCCTGTCAGCTCCAGAGGAACAAAGGGGCTCCGTGTGCCCTTTGATCTCAGCTCTGGTGGGCGCTGCCAGCGGGGATGGGGCTCTCAGGAAACAGGAGCAGGTGAAAATCCCTGTCCTGCCCTGTCTGGCATCCCCAGGGCAGGACCTTCCTGGTGGCCAAACCGCAGAAAGGTCCACGCTCGCCACAGACACCTCTGCAAACACCCAGGCATTGAAAACAGACCAATTCCTGACCCGCTGGTGCGGCTGGATTCCTCAGAGATTAGGAAAATGGGCCAAAAATTAATATTTGCTTGTCACCCTGGTTTTTAAGATCTTCTAAGCTTTCTGATGTTGACATTCTTGTAGTGAACTTTCTCACACATTTTCTGTAAATAACTCATTGTTTTGCATTCTGTTATGGAGGAGGAGAAAGTTGATGGACTGTTGGTTTGTCCAGTGTCATTGGAGAGGTGGCATTGTCACCCTCCAATCCACGGTCACTTTTGGAAAACTATAAAGGTTGGAGTCAGATAATAAACTTCCTTTTTCTTCTTCACCTTCACCTTGAGAGCAGAGGTGTGTGCTTGTGTCCTATAATACATTTGCTCAGTAAATTAAAATTAAAAATTTTAAAATTAAATTAATTTGAGTTTTAAAATTAAGTTAAAATTTAATTTTTTTAAAATTAAATTAATTTAATTTTTAATTAATTCAATTTAATTTAAAATTTATAATTTTTAAAATCAATTTAATTTAAAATGTAAAAATTTGCTCAGGTGATTTTTCTTTCACAGTGTTCAGCGCCTTCAAATCACCTGTTGGAGGGTTTTTTTTCTTAGAGAAGTTTTTTACATTTTTAAGCAGCACAAAATGCTTATTTTTTACACCAGGCATAAAAAAAAAGATCAATTCATGACCCACTTGTGCTGCTGGATGCCTCAGAGATTAGGAAAACTGGCCAAAGATTAATATTTGCTCAGTAAATTAAAATTAAAAAATTTTAAATTAAATTAATTTAGTTTTTAAAATTAAATTAAAATTTAAAATTTTTAATTTTTAAAATTAATTTAGTTTTAAAATTAATTTAATTTAAATGTTGTAGTTTTTAAAATTAATTGAATTTAAAATTTAAATTTTGCTCAGGTGATTTTTCTTTCGCAGTGTTCAGCACCTTCAAATCACCTATTGGAGGGTTTTTCCTTAAAGAAGATTTTACATTTTAAAGCAGCACCAAATGCTTATTTTTTTCCACCCACCTCTTTGCAATTTTTATTTCCACTGCTCTATTTTCCTGCAGAATTTTGCCAGCGCTGGCAGACTGGCAGAGCTGTGCAGTTTCAAAGCTCTCTTGTCACTCTGCCACCACAAAACAGCCAGGATTTGGAAAAGGCAAAAGGGGGAGAAAATATGGAAACACTCCCTGCTAGCAGAGTAAATGGGGGATGAAAAGATTAAAAAAAATAAAAATACATCTTCAAAGAAATGTAGAATTAAAAATAAATCCACCAATCCTGCTCATTTTGGGGGAAGTTTTGCACTGCAAAATCTGGTTTGCAGCCTCAGGAATGTTCTCCAGAAGATCAGAGCCCTGTGCTGCTCCCTGCAGGTCCTTTAGCTGGGTTCTCTGCAGGTTTGGGAAATGGAAAAATATGGGATTGTCCTGCTCAGGTGCACTGACACCATCCTCCTATAAAAGAATAATATATCTTCTCCTCCTCCTTCTCCTTCTCCTTCTCCTTCTCCTTCTCCTTCTCCTTCTCCTTCTCCTTCTCCTTCTCCTTCTTCTTCTCCTTCTTCTCCTTCTGCTCCTTCTTCCCCCTCCTCCTCCTCTTCTTCTTTTCTCTCCTTCTTTCTTCATGAGATCTTCTGGAGCTTTCCATCACCTCCTCTTCTCCATCTCTCTCTTTCTTCATGAGATCTTCTGGAACCTTCCACCTCCTCCTCTTCTCCATTTCTCCCTTTCTTTCTTCCCTTCTTCAGGAGATCATCTGGATCCTTCTACCTCCTCTTCCTGATTTCTCTTCTTCTTCCTTCCCTTCTTCATGAGACACATCTGGGCCCTTCCTTCTTCTCCTCTTCTTCATTTCTTTCTTTCTTCTTGAGACCTTCTCCTCCTCCTCTTCTCCATTTCTTTCTTCCCTTCTTCATGAGACCTTCTGGAGCCTTCCTCCTTCTCCATTTCTCTCCTTCTTTATTCCCTTCTTCATGAGATCTTCTGAAGCCTTCCAGCTCCTCTTCATTTCTCTCCTTCTTTCTTCATGAGACCTTCTGGGCCCTTCCTCCTCCCATCCTTTTTTCCTTCTTCCTCTTCCTTTTCTTCTCCTTCCTCCTCCTCCTCCTCCTCCTCTCCTTTCCTCCTTCCCACCCTTCACCTCCTTCCCATTTTTCTTCTCCATCCCACCCCAACTCATCCCAAAATTCTGGAGGTGACTTCCCACCACTCCCACCGTGCTCCCACACTCTTCCAAACGGGAATTATGAGCTGAACTCATCCCAAATCCTTCCTCCTCTTCCTCCTCCTCTTCCTCCACAGGCTCCAAGCCCGCATCGCCCACCGCATCCAGGAGCTGGAGAACCTCCCTGGCTCCTTGGCCGGAGACCTGAGGACCAAAGCCACCATCGAGCTCAAGGCCCTGAGGCTGCTCAACTTCCAGCGCCAGGTGAGGGATGGGTTTGGGAGCAGGAACGTTGGGGTAGATCCCAAAACAACCAGGATTTGGGAGTGGTGGTGGCTCCCAAAAAATCAAAAATCCAGGATTTGGGACCAGGAACGTTGTGGTGGTAGATCCCAAAGAAAACCAGGATCTGGGACCAGGAACCTTGGGGTGGCTCCCAAAAAATCCAGGATTTGGGAGCAGGAACGTTGTGGTGGTGGCTCCCAAAAAACCGAAATTTGGGACCAGGAATGTTCTGGTGGCCCCCATAACGACCTCCTGGACGTTCTCTTGGGGTGTTCCAGCTGCGGCAGGAGGTGGTGGTGTGCATGCGGCGCGACACGGCGCTGGAGACGGCGCTCAACGCCAAGGCCTACAAGCGCAGCAAGCGGCAGTCGCTGCGCGAGGCCCGCATCACCGAGAAGCTGGAGAAGCAGCAGAAGATCGAGCAGGAGAGGAAGCGCCGCCAGAAGCACCAGGTCGGGGCGTTCCTGGGGGGTTTGGGGTGGGAATTCCATGGAATTCCAGGGAATTTCTGGGAATTTCAGGGGGTTGGTGGTGGTGGTTGGTGGTCCGAGGATTGGTGGTGGCTCTTGGGAGCGCTCAGTGGGACTTGGGACAACTTGATGGCTGGTGGGACTCTCTGCTGGTCGTTGGGACCCTGTGCTGACCGTTGGGACCTTCTACTGACCGTTGACACTCTCTACTGACCATTGAGAACCTCTAGTGACCACTGGGACCATACAATGGCTGGTGGGACCCTCTACTGACCGCTGGGACCTTCTACTGACCATTGGGACCTTCTACTGTCCACTGGGACCGTACAGTGGCTGCTGGACTTCTCTGATGGTCATTGGGACCTTCTACTGACTATTGGGACTCTCTACTGGCCATTGAGACCTTCTACTGACCGTCAGAACCCTCTCCTGACCATTAGAACACTTTCCTGACCATCAGGACCTTCTGCTGACCATTAGGATCTCCTCTTGACCATCAGAACTTTCTCTTGACCATCAGAACCATCTCCTGACCATCACAACCCTCTCCTGACCATTGGGACTCTCTACTGACCAGTAGAACCTTCTGCTGACCATTAGGACCCTCTACTGACCATTGGGACCTTCTGCTGACCATCAAAACCCTCTCCTGACCCTTAGAACCCTCTCCTGACCATCAGAACCCTCTCCTGACCATCAGGACCCTCTCCTGACCATCAGGACCCTCTCTTGACCATCAGAACCCTGTCCTGACCATTGGGACTCTCTACTGACCATTAGAACCTTCTGCTGACCATCAGAACCTTCTGCTGACCCTCAGGATCTTCTACTGACCATTAGAACCTTCTCCTGACCATCAGGACCTTCTGCTGACCATCAGAACCCTCTCCTGACCATAAGAACCTCTCCTGACCATCACAACCCTCTCCTGACCACCAGAACCTCCAAACCCCCACCTCTCTCCTCCATCCCACCCCTCCATCTCCTCCGTCCCACCTTCTCCTGCCATTCCCACCACGTTGACCTCCACGTGTCCTCCTTCTCCACAGGAATACCTCAACAGCATCCTGCAGCACGCCAAGGACTTCAAGGAGTACCACCGGAGCGTCAGCGGGAAGATCCAGAAGCTGACCAAGGCCGTGGCCACCTACCACGCCAACACGGAGCGCGAGCAGAAGAAGGAGAACGAGCGCATCGAGAAGGAGAGGATGAGGAGGCTCATGGTGGGACACCGGGACGGATGGACAACGTCGGGGGGGATGGACAGGAGCAGGGCTGGTCAGAGGTCCAGCTGGTGGTCACCTGGGGTTTGGTGGGAACGTTGTGGTCAATGTTGGTGGGTGTTGGGTTGTTCATGAGAAGGTTTGCGGTTGTAAGGTGGAGATGTGTCCATCTGGTGGAAGGTTGGAGGAGATCTGGGATGGATGGATGGATGGATGGATGGATGGACAGTGTCCAATGGTTGGATGGAACGGTTGGATGGATGGGCAGCCCGAGGATGAGGATGATGATGGTTCCCATAGGTTCCTGAGCTGTTTCTCACCTGAGGATGAGGATGATGATGGTTCTCATAGGTTCCTGAGCTGTTCTTCAGCTGAGGATGAGGATGATGATGGTTCCCATGGGTTCCTGAGATGTTTTCCTCTCAAGGATGAGGATGATGATGGTTCCCATGGGTTCCTGACCTGTTTCTCACCTGAGGACGAGGATGAGGATGGTCCCTGTGCTCTCTCTCCCCTCGAGGGTGAGGATGGTCCCTGACCTCTTTCCCCCCCCGAGCAGGCCGAGGATGAGGAAGGCTACCGCAAGCTCATCGACCAGAAGAAGGACAAGCGCCTGGCCTACCTGCTGCAGCAGACCGACGAGTACGTGGCCAACCTGACCGAGCTGGTGCGGCAGCACAAGGCGGCCCAGGTGGCCAAGGAGAAGAAGAAGAAGAAGAAGAAGAAGGTGGGGCAAGGGGAGGAAGGCCACGAGGGGGTTTGGAGGCAGTGCCAGGGCTGGGCTGCCCTGGCTGACTTCGTCTCCTTCCTCCTCCTCCTCTTCTTCATTTCTCTCTTTCCTTCCTTTCTTTCTGTCTCTTCTCTTTCCTTTTCTTCCTCCCCACCCTCTGACTTCTTCATTGTTTCTTCTTCTCCTTCTTCCTCCTCTTCCTCCTCTTCCTTCTCCTTCTTCTTCTCCTTCTCCTTCTCCTTCTCCTCCTTCTTCTTCTTCTTCTTCTACTTCTTCTTCTTCTTCTTCCTCTCCTTCCTTCCCACTTTTTCTCTCATTCCAATTTTTTCTTCTTCCCATCGTTTTTTCCTTCTTCTTCCTCTTCCTTTTCTTCTCCTTCCTCCTCCTCCTCTCCTTCCATTTTTTCTTCTTACTTTTCTTTTTCTTCTTCCTTTTCCCCTTTCCTTTTCTTCCTTCCCACCCTTTGTCTCCTTCCCTTTTTTTTCTCCTCCTTCTTCTCCATCTTCTTCTCCATCTTCTCCTTCTCCTTCCTCTCCTTCTTCTCCTTCCCCTCCTTCTTCTTCTCCATCTTCTTTTTCTCCTTCTTCATCTTCTTCACCACCTTCTCCTTCTCCTTCTCCTTCTCCTTCTCCTTCTCCTTCTCCTCCATCTTCTTCTCCCTCTCCTCCTTTTTCTTCTTCACCTCCTTCTTCTTCTCCATCTTCTTTTTCTCCTTCATCTTCTTCTCCACCTTCTTCTTCACCTTCTCCTCCTCCTCCTCCTCCTCCTGCTCCTCCGTCTCCTCCTCCTTCACTCACCTTCCTCTCCTTCTCCTTCTTCTTCTCCATCTTCTTTTTCTCCTTCTTCATCTTCTTCTTCACCACCCTCTTCTCCTTCTCCTTCTTCTTCTTCTTCTTCTTCTTCTTCTTCTTCTTCTTCTTCTTCTCCTTCTCCTTCTCCTTCTCCTTCTCCTTCT
>JAXCLO010023325.1:0-26914 GCA_035583995.1 Arremon aurantiirostris
CTCCTCTGGGCTCTCTGCAGCAGCTCCAGCTCCTCCCTGGGCTGGGGCAGCTCTGCAGGTGGGAAATCACCTGAGGGGGCACAGGGACACAATCCCAATCCCTTTCCTGCTTTTGAATCCATGAAAATCCCAAGCCAGCAGAAAGCACACAATTGCCTCCCTCTCCATCCAGCAGAGATCTCACAGAATGCCTTGGGAACATCAAAATTCAGATGTCACTTGAGGTCTGCTGTGACTGGAACCCGTCTGGCCTCTTACACAAACACACAGTGTGCCATTTGCATAAAACCTGATATTCAAATAAGGGAATATTCCTTTTGCCTAATTTAGCCAGTTTGTTTTTCTACTCTTGGTGTCTTTTTACCACTGTCTCATCTCCCCTTAATCCCCCCAAAAAAGAACCCAACCCATCCTCAAAACTCCTGATTTCCTGTCACCGACCAGGATTTTTTTGACAGATTCCCCTTGGGAAAAAAGCAAAACAACCCCAAAGTTGACTCTCCCAGAGTTCACGGTGCCCTCATTTACCTTTTGCATTACAAAAGCTCAGCCTTTAATTGTGAATAGATGTTTTGTGTGGAACCAGGTGTCTCGCAGCACATTAAAAGTCAGCAAAAAACCAATTTGCTTTGTTTCAAAACATTTTGTTTCAATTGCTGCCAAGGCCTGGGGCTAAACACAAATTCAGGTTTAAGGCAGACAGGTAGGTTTGAAAGGTTTTTTTGGGGTATTCATCTCACCTAATCCTATTGTCCTGGAAGAGATTTGGAGAAGTAAAAGTGTAGAATTGTGATTATGCTAAATTGATCCCACAAATAGAGCAATTTCTGTCCAATTAGGTGAAAAGAATGATCAGAAATGAATGTCTGGATTTAAAAGAAGTTGGAATCTCCTCAT
The DNA here is from genome assembly GCA_035583995.1 of Arremon aurantiirostris. NCBI lineage: Eukaryota > Metazoa > Chordata > Aves > Passeriformes > Passerellidae > Arremon > Arremon aurantiirostris. Next base: position 898 of record JAXCLO010023325.1, read on the forward strand.
GGCAGTGGAGATCCTAAACCTTTCACTTGCTGATGGATTTAATCAGAGTTTAATGGGGATTTTTGCAGTTGTGATCGATATGTTTGGAAATCACCACCACAAATCCATTCCTGCTCTCCCAAAAACGCCCCAAATCCTTGGCAAAGGGGTTTAGGCATGAGCTTAAACTCCTTCCTAAGCTGGGGGATGCACCAACGGCATTTGGAGTCCCCACACCTGGAAGGATTTTTGTGCACTCCGAATTTATGAGTATTCCCAGGGAATTTAATGGGGCTGATCCCATGGGTGAAGCCACCTGTGGGAAAGAGCCTGTAACGTATTTAAGAAGGAAAAATAATGGATGCACAAAAAAATAATGTGTGATCCCATGGGAATTCCACTCTGGAGCAGCTCCTGGCAGGGATCTGAGGCCCTGTGGAGAGAGAGGCTCCCCTGGAGCAGGTTTGGTGGGAGGATTTGGGATCCTATGGGAAAAGGGACCCACACTGGGGCAGGTCCTGCAGGAATGACCCCATGGATAAAGGACCCACACTGGGCAGTTCCTGCAGGAATGACCCCATGGATAAAGGACCCACATGGGACAGGTCCTGCAGGAATGACCCCATGGATAAAGGACCCACATGGGGCAGGAATGACCCCATGGATAAAGGACCCACATGGGGCAGGAATGACCCCATGGATAAAGGACCCACATGGGGCAGATCCTGCAGGAATGACCCCATGGATAAAGGACCCACATGGGACAGTTCCCACAGGAATGACCCCATGGATAAAGGACCCACATGAGGCAGGTTCTGCAGGAATGACTCCATGGATAAAGGACCCACACCGGGGCAATTCCTGCAGGAATGACCCCATGGATAAAGGACCCACACCAGGGCAATTCCTGCAGGAATGACCCCATGGATAAAGGACCCACATGGGGCAGTTCCCACAGGAATGACCACATGGAAAAGGAAGAAGTTCTTGAAGGACTGACCCCATGGACAAAAGGATCAGTTCCTTAGGGATTGACCCCATGGAAAGCACCCATACTTGAGCAGTTCCTTAGAGACTGACTCCATGGAAAAGGGATCAGTTCTTGAAGGACTGACCCCATGGGAAAAGTGCTCCACACTGGAGCAGTTCCTGAGGGACTGACCCCATGGAAAGGGACCCACAAACCCACAAACCCCTTTCCCAGCTCCCTGTGCCACTGGTGGGGAGAAGAGGGAGATTTGGGAATAAATCTAAGCCCAAGAAGGAGGGAAAGGGATGGGACAAAGATGTTTTTAAGTTTTTATTTGATTCTTACTCTGCTCTGCTTCTGATTGGTGATAAATCCAATTAATTTCCCCAAATCTGGTTTTTCTGACAGTGATGAGTGACCTCTCCCTGTCTTTATCCTGATCCTTGAATTTTTTGTTGGATTTTCTCTCCCCTGCCCAGTTGAGGAGGGGCTTTGGGGTCAAAAAGACTACTCTACAAATAATAAACCAACCAGAATTTTAAGTTTTATTTCTTTACATTATCATTTTTTAAAAGTGATAAAAAAAGAAGTGTCTTAAAGGTTTTATTTTAATTCTTATTACTTTTTCTTTTAATTACTATTAATACATTTCTCTTTATATCCTTTTAAAGTTTTAAATCTACTTTTCCTTTCACCTAGTCCTACCTCACAACAAAAAATAAATCAATACATCCTAATAAATAGACTAATAATTAAATAACACTAAACCCACCACACTCTGTATTTGGTTAATACATTATTAATCTATTTGGTTAATACATTAACCAAAAAAATCTCAAATTAACAAACCAAAACCACTGCACATTTTGCTTTTTTTTGCTGCTGACATGGAGAGAACCACCCCCAAGTAATGACTCAGTTGAGTTTATCTCAACATTTCTCACAGGGCAAAATCTGTGAACCCAACTGTGAAGCTTTCTGAGCTGCAGCTGACTCATCTGGGGCCTGCACCTCGTTTAAATATCGTGCTCAGGGTGCCACTTTTGTCACCAAACCTGTGACAAAACCCAGGCCTGGTGCTGAATGAATAACTGAAAAAAAACCTCACATGTTTTCTCCTAAATTGAACACTCATTTCAGCCTGTCTGAGTTTGTGGCTTGATTTTTTTTGTTGTTTTGTTTGTCTCCTTTTTTGGTGACACTTGGAAATTTCAGTTGGTGCCTCAGCTGCAGGACTGAGCTTTGCAGCTGGCCATGGTCAGTTTGTCACCCACTCATGGAGCTTTATTCCCATTTCCTGGCTGGATTAACTCTGCAACAAATCAAAACTGCACTCAGAGAAATCCAAACCAGCCCTGGAAGCAGTTTTTTATCCCAGATGTGAGGCTCTGCTTCATTCTATTTTGAATGACCATCAGTGCTGGTTGCTGAAAAAAATCTGAATATTTTTTTGAAAAGTGAAGAGGAACTTCCAAAGCAGAGAGAAAAATCCCCCCGAATTTCTCCTGGGCTTGATTCCTGTGATGTGGAATTAAAAATAAAACAGAGCTCAGAGACATTCTGGGGAGATGCAAGAATTGAAACCCACCTGCCCCAGCAGGACTGGGATAAATCCTTCACCCTTGCCTATTGTTCTGCAAATCCCAGAGCCTTTCTCACCCCAGATCTTCCCCTGATTATTTCCATCAATCCCAGCTTTCCAATTTGCTCCCAAGAACCATTCCATGGAAACACCCAGTGCAGTTACAGCCTATTAAATATGAAGTTTTTAAAGGGCATTAAAAAAGGCCACACCTTGATCCCACTGCCTTTATCAACAGGAAAATTCAATATACAGTGGAACTTTTGTGGCCACATTCAATATGAGATGCAAAAACCCTCAAACAAAATATTAATATTTTAATATTAATACTATCAGATATTAATATTTTATCTGCCAGCATCTAAAGGATACACATTGTAACTTGTTTAATTAAGTATAAATTAACTGTAAAAGCTGCTGTTGAATTTGGAATAATTACAGGATTTAAGAACTGTCACATTTGACTTAGAATAAAGAGCAGAGGTGAAGAAAATAATTAAGAATTTGGGGAATCATGAAAGAAATTATTTCTTTATCTTGATTTTTCCCCAGTTTTTGTCTCAATAGCTGTGAGTTGGAAAAATAAACAGTGAAAAGGAGCTTTGAATGCAACAAAATTTTTCTGCAGGTTTTTAAGAGTAAATTTGTGTAGAGTTTTCCTGATTTCAGAGGGAAGATTCTCTCCGTTTCTCAGCAAGGCAGAAATCCTCTTCCAAAATAAAATAGAGGTGGAAAATTTGTCCATTTTGGAGAATCCCACTCCCAGCGTGGTGCATCCTGATGCTTTTATTCGTTAAATCTATTTGTTCTGATGATGTCAGAAATGTCTCCCAAAAGGGGTGAGGTATTTAATAAAAGGTTTTTATTTCCTGTTGGATGAGGATGTAGAGGAGTTTTATTGGGATTCTGAGCCTTGTAAAAATCCCAGCTTTTTCCAGACCACTTCTGATCCATCTGGGGGGCCTCTGTTGATGTGATTTTGTAAAAATTTGGGCTTCCCCACCAAACCTGATACAAGAATTGTGCAATAAACATAATTTAATGATGGTCTATTACATAAACCCACTATAATTAATGTGCAATTAATGCACTGTGGAGTTGTTTCATAAATTAATATTCAGATTACCCCAACCCCACATGGAATATAAAGAAAAGCTGTTCCTGCTGCACACAAAATGTGAGAAGCAAATAGGAACCACATTTCAAATTCAGAGGCCATATTTCCTGGAGATCTCCATATGTCTCCTTAATTCCTCTCATGTTTCCATGATTATTTGCATTTCTTTCCGCTTTTTTTATGTCTCTGAACTGGTCTTAGTTCAGCTCCTGTAGAGCCAGAGACAAACTGAGCTGTTGGTAAATTTACATATAATTTTAATAAAATTTTCAGGTTTTTTGTTGGATTTCCAGCTGTTCGTTTGGGATTTCCCTCCTCTTTGGAGAGAAAGAGATGCTGAAAAAAAGAAAATGAAACACGGAAGTGGTTTAGCTCCCTGTGCAGAGATTCTTAAAGTAAATTTTGGAATATTTGACGGGATTTAAGTATTTGGAACTGCAAAAATTCTAAAAAAAACTCCTTTATTTTCACTGCTAGGGCCTTGTCCTAGATTGCCAAGCAATGTGTGTTCTGTCTCCATCTGTCAGAGCTGGGGCAGTTCTCTGCTGTTCCTGGGGCAGTTTTTCCTTTCTCTCTCCCACAGCCAACCCTCCCTCCAGGAGATCTCTGCTGTCCATGGCCACTGAGTGTCCCTGCAGGGCTGATCCAATCCCAGCATCCCATGGGGAGATGCTCCGCCCAGGGGAGGAGCCAAGCATTCCTCCCTGGATCCAATCTGAGGTGCTGGGACAGCAAGGACAGCTTTTCCACTGCATTCCCAGGGGAGCAGCTGCCTCTTCCCCTGGAACTTCAGAGGAAAACATTGGGCTGATGCTGAAAGGTTCTGTTCTTGTTTGCAGCAGGTTCCACCTCTGAACCTGCAGCCCCTCTGCTCCTCTCTTTCCTGCCCATCCTGCTTTTTGGAGCATGGAACCTGTGCTGGGCTTGTCACTGCTTTCTCTTTGTGGGATCAAGCCAAAGCCAAACGAGGCCAAAAGACTGAGATCTGAGCATTTCCCCTCCTCAGAATCTCATTCCAATGTGGGAGAAAAGCCCATTGTGTGAAATTTGGGCGTTCAAATTCAGAACTTGAATTACTGCTCACATTTTTTTCATAATCAAGGGATCTTTTATTCCATTGTTCTGACAGGAGACAGAGGGGAGGAAGTAGAAAACCTGCACCAACCCCTAATAAATAGAATATCTGAGGTAGATTTAGTGGGATATCTTTTGGTCTGGATGTGAAATCTCAGTGCAGTGATTATGGAAAATCCCTGGTGATGACGTGGTTAGACCTGACTCAAAGCAACAAATCCTTCTGCTGACTTAGTGAACACAAGTGCTCTCACATGCCCTGAAAACTGCTCCAACTCAGGATCTTGGCATTCTGAGACAAAAAAAGTGTCCTCTGAGCAGCAGCAATGCCTTCCAAAATGCTGTGTTTTACCATCAAAATGCTTTTGTGCCACAAACAAACCCTTCTGCACCAGAAAAATTCCTTTTCTCCTCCTTGACAGATTTGTCCAACTTTTAAACTGGTAGGAAAAGAAGATAAGCAATAATCTGTGTTGAAAATGCTTTATACTGAGCAGATACTTCCTTTCTCAGCACAATTATTGGTCTCTGGGTCTACAGTGGAGGAATTGGTTGATATTAAACCTTAACCCAAATGGCAACCACAAGGTGCTCTGTGTTAGAAATGAGTTCTGATTTATATCAATCCCTCTGTTTTCCTCCAACCTTTCTTCCCACACATCCACAAAAAGAATTAGAGGACCTTGTTACTCGTTTTGCCTGGGATTTGATTGACCATGTGTATTTGAGTGGCCTTTTCCTGGTGTTTATTGCAATCTTATGAACTCAGAGCTTTTCCAGCAATCTGTGGCTCAAAACTCACTGAGAAAATCACATTTCTTCCTTGACAGACTCCAACTGTTCCCAGGGTCTCTTTAACACCAAGCCTTCAGCCTCACAATAATGAAAAAAAGCAAGATTTTACAGCCTGGAGAACAGAAGGGAACTACCCCAGCACAAATAATACTTTTTTACAAGATTTCCCAGCCTGAGCTGACTGTAATTACACGACATCTATGGAAAACACAGTTGCTGCCTAATGCCACCACCTGCTTGGAATATCCTCTTTATATCAGCATGGCTTCATCATTTCCTTCCAGTGTGATGCCACAGGGTCTCATGAGAAACACTTTATAACACATATTATAAACACCAGCATGGATTAATAGCACAACCTGCATTTTCTGGGCTTCCATGGCCCCAGCTGCACACCAAGTGTCATTTTTGTGCCACCACACCTGCTCCTCCTGCTCTTTTCTTCTCCTTTTGTCCAAACAACCTATAGGTATGTTGTGTGTTTTGTCCATTTGAGTAAGTTCTGGCCATCCTCCATGAAATTGCTTTAAAATGGATTTTTCCTTATCTCCTCCAGTCCTGCAGTAAGTAGAATAGTGCAGATAAGGTTTGTGGTGCTGCGTTCACCTGGAAGGTGTCTGGATGAAGGGAACTGCTCTCCCTGTGACATCCCAGTGCTGGGGATCCTGACATCAGCCTGGGGATGCTGATATCCCCCTGCAATTTTGGGGAACGGGGCTGAAGGGTGCTATTCCAGCTGCCTCAGCACTGCCTGGAGTTCTGGGGGTTCCATGGGGTCCCTCCTGCGTCCCTGAAGGACAGTGCACACATTTTGGTGTCCTCACCTCTCTCAGGTGCCTGTGGGATGCTGAGGGGGGTGAGAGGGACTTGGTTACCTGATATGGATAATATTGATAAAATATTGTGCAATCATGGAATGGTTTGGGTTGGAAGAGGCCCTGAAGGTCACCCAGTGCCACCCCTGCCATGGCAGGGACACCTCCCACTGTGCCAGGCTGCTCCAGCCCCAGTGTCCAACCTGGCCTTGGGCACTGCCAGGGATCCAGGGATGGAATTCCATCCCAGCCCCTGCCCGCCCTGCCAGGGAACAATTCCTCATTGCAAATATCCCATCTAACCCTACTCTCCTCCTTTTTATTTTAATTCTTTCCCATTTTTCCTCAGTCCCTCAGCTCCCCTTTACTCTTGGTGCAAACCACCCAAGAATTTTCACCTCTGTCTTGGCTGCTGTTGGATCCCTGGGGATTTATTTCAGCCCCTAAAGGATGCTCAGGCTCATTTTGTGCTGCCCTCAGACTGTTCCCATGTCCCAGTGGGTAAATCTGGAAATCAGAGCTGGGTGAAGAGCGAGGCTTCAACAGCCCCAACCCCTCGTGCCCTGGCTGTGGTGCAGCCCTTGGGGAGAAGGTGCTGGGCAGAAACTGCTCTGATTATTTAAAGCTTTCTGTGCATTGGATTCTGGCCACTTTGTGGACATCAGTAAAGCTTGGCTGGTGCCTTTTCCCCATCAGAGGCTCTTCAGAATACCACTTTGAAATTTTAGGATCCTCTGTCTCCTGGGTCCTGCTAGCAAGAAGTGAAATATTTTAATCTGCACAAAAAATTCCACTGGAACTCCTGGAAATGTTTTTTTTTTTTTTCCCTTACCATGTTACTCTGTTCTGCTGGGTGTGATATTTACAGAATATAATGAAAGGAGGTTTAGGAGACGTGATCTCTGTCTTGGCTGCCATAAAGAGAATCAACCCTGAGATCTGTGTTTTCAGGAATCTCTGCTCCAGCTCTCTTTCCAATGGAATTCTTAGCCCATATTTATGGGGTTATTTATTCTGATACCTTTCCAATGGAATTCTTTGCCCATATTTGTAATGGACCTGCTACACCTGCTGGAATTTTGGCTTTTGGTTCCTTTCTTGATGGCAGATTAAGCATCAGACCACAGATGATAGATGGAAGGTGTGGTGGGAGGGATGAACTCAGAACCCAAGGAAGGGCAAAAGAGGAAGGAGAATTTCCATGGACTGAGAAATTTTTGTCCATTCCAGTTTGTACAATGAAATATTCCAGGTTTGCTGGGTCTGTCCTTGTGGAATGGCTCTGTCCATCCATCTGCAGGACAGATTTCCTGAAGGGACGGACACCCTGCATGGATCCTTTCTCCTCCCATGGCTGGGAAGTCACCTCAGACCTTGCAAAGCCAAAACTTCCAGTGTGGGCACTTTACCTAGATTATAAACATTCATCTGCTTCTAACCTTCCATTTGCCTCTTAATTAGAGCCTTAATTGCTTTTTCTCTGAGGCCATTAAGGAGCTGACAGGCACAGCACAGCTCAATTCAGCCCTTCAGGGTCCCAATTCAGAGGCCACCAGAGACTGAGTCCTGCTCCACAGCTTTGGGAGGGCTTTGGATCAAAATTGTGCATTAAACCTTGGATCCACACTGGGAGGGGGTGGTTTTGGACTGAATTTCTATCTCTGGTGGCTTTTGAATGCTTGATGGGTACTTTATATCTCTTTGGAGGGTAAAGGAAGATGTAGCAGGGTTAAAATTCATGTTTTATATCTTAAACCTTGGATCTTGACTAATTATGAAGGGTTTAAAATCCTGGTTTAGTTGTGATCAAGCCCTGATGGGAATGCCTTAAGGAGGAGATTCAGCCCTTGACTCATGGTGGGGAAAGAGCATTTTCCTTAAAATGCAAAGCAAAACCTCCTCCCCTTCACAGCTGTGGAGCTGGGGCTGCTGCCTTTGAAGCAGATTTTTGGCCAGACAAGAACCTTTGACTGCCTCAAAACCTTTGGCTTTGGGCTCTTCTGCACTTTTTCATGGAATCTGTCACAACCCTATTGGCAGCTGGAGACTCATTGCTGCACTTAACATCTGAAAAAGTGGCTAATTTGTTGTCTTCTCACTGGAAAAAGGGATTAATGGAAACACAATTGGAAAACGATGAAAATGGATGGGGGTTTTTCCCACTCTGGAGAATCTAAGTGTAATAAATTAATACTTATGCAAGACTGAAAAAAAAAAAAAGAAAAAAGCAGCTAATGGCTGGTTAAAAAAAGTGCCAGCACAATTTAATTGGAGTGGCTGACTCATAAATCTTTGAATCTTTTTTTGTTCTGGTGGTGCCTGGCAGCTCTGCCACAGTCAGATGGATTTATTTTTTTTTAGGGGAAGTCCCCCTCTCTCTCTCTCCCTCTTCCCCCAGCTCACATTGGTCTGCAGCAGTCAGAAATGGGGAACCAAAGTTGTCAACCTTGATGTTGTTTAAGGCTGGAAGTCCTGTTAGACACAGTTGTGATGATAATAATGATAATAATGATAATAATGACAATAATGATAATAATGACAATTCAGCAATTGTTTGTAGCTGGGTTATTTTGCTGGCAGCTGGAATCACAAGGAGCCTGTCCCAAGGAGAGAGGAGCAGCCAATCCATGGCCAATCCACGCTGAACACTCATCTCAACCTCCAGAGGGGCAGAAAGATGTTAAAGATGCATAATCCACAATTTCTTCAATGGTGACAAAGGAGAACAATGAAAGCTCCGTGCTGGGCTATGAATTTTTCAAAGCCATTCAATTCTTCACAGTTATTAAAAACAAGGAGGAGCCAGCTTGGAGTTTTATAATCACAGGCAAATTTAGGCTGGAGCGGATTTCTATCCACTTCTGTGATATCAGGAACATCCTGATATCCTCTTGGACATCCTCGCCCTTTTCCAACTCTGTTCCTGATGAATCCCTGGACCTTTGGCTCCCCTTTTAGCCTTGGCCCCTGCCATGGAGTGTCCTCCAGAAGAAATTTGGGCTGCTCTGACCTCACTTTGCTCCTGGTGGGAGATAAATCCTGATCAGACCTGCCAGTGGAAATTATTTGTCCAGTTCATCACCTTGTAAATTCAAACTGCTGGGAGGAGCCTAAAAAGTACCCCAGAGTGTGAGGTACCCTCCCCACTACTCATTTCTCGGAGGTTGATGGAATTCAGCCAAATATTCCCTCCGAATTCGTTTTTCTAAATCAATTTTTAGCATTCCTCAGGTATCTCAAACATGTTCCTCATAAGCATTGGAAATTTGGTTTTGGAGATTTCCTTCTTTTTTGCTTTGTTTTGGATGTTTCTTTAAATCAGGTTTCATTCTGGTGTAAGTTGTAAGAATGGGATATCTCATATTCGACAATCCTGTATTTATTAAAATCCCATTTTTTAAAGCTAAAGGTTTATGTCATTCTACAGAAATCCCAACTAAGGCTAAGGAAAAATTGCCAAAATCAAGAAGAAAAGAAATCTTGGAGAGAATTGTGACTTTCTTTAAATCATTCATGGGAATATTGGGAATGAAGGAGAGGGAGTGAGCGAGCAAGGGCAGAGAGTCCAAACTTTGATTTCCCTTGGAATGCTGTGATTGAGGCCACTGAGATCACTGCAATTCTTTGTGATTTGTTTTTCCTTAAATCCTCTGAGGAATTTTTTCAGAGGCCTTGGGAATCCTTAGAACTGTGCCACAATGGGAGTTTTTAGTGCTGGCAGCTGCTTTCTAGGATAAAAAATTAAAATTCATAAATTTTCTGTATTTTTTTAATGTCCTTTATGTAGCCAGTGGTGTTTCTGCAGTCCACAGCCTTGTTCTTTTTAATCTATCAACTGCTGAGTTTGATTTTCTGCTTTGACTCACAACTTTGCTCATTCTTTAAACTTTTAGGTCACTTTTGGCTTTACAGCTGCTGCTCTTTTCAATTTTGTGATAACTCTTTGCTGAAGGTGAGTAATCTTTCTGCTCACATTCTTTAGAAACAGATGTAAATATTTGTAACTTTAGAGGGGCCTTCTGGTTATCAGGGTGTGTAATGCAAAGGGATTCCACACACTTTAACCCTTCTTAAAATCCTGTGACTCCAGACACTTAAAATCTTAAAATCCTGTGATTCCAGACACATAAAATCTTCTTAAAATCCTGTGATTCCAGACACTTAAAATCTTCTTAAAATCCTTCATTTTATTCTTCATTACAATTTAGGGAGACAGGAGGAAAGAATATTATACAGCTGGAAGTAGATAAGCACCAAGGAGAGAAGTGAAAAGATCTTTTAGAAATATGGGAGGGAGCAGAGTTCACCAAAAATACTTCCCAGGCTTTTGAACTGCAGGCTACCCAAACAGACTTCATATCTGGAAATCAAGCTGAGCAAGCAAGGTAATCAGCATGAAAGAATCAGTTCATTCCAGCAAAATTCCAGGGGTGAGACTCTGCCCTGACTCAAATCCATGCTGGGATTTCACCACCATCCTCTCCAGGCAGGTAACAACCCAAAAGTGAAAGCCTAAAATTATAAATACCAGCAAAATATTTTATTTTCCAGGAAAACATTTCAGTGCTGACCCTTTTTTTACATTGTTCCTGGAGCAAGGTGGGGAGCTGAGCATGGAATTCCTGGTGTCATCTTGGGAAGTGCTCTGGAATGGGAAAGGCACTGCAGAGGGCCCCAGCACATCTCTGGGGGGCTCAGGAACCACATCTGCACTCAGAGAGAAGGTGGAACGTGTTCACTGAGCTCATCCTGCCTGGGGAACGCTCTGACCTGGATCAGGATGGGCTCAGCATCCTCCCTTGGCTTTGCCAGCTGGGGATTGGGCTGGAAGCAGAGGAGATCAAGGGTCTGGAATCACAGGGCTCTAGGGAGTGTTTGGAATCACAGGATTTTAGGAAGAAGAGCTTAAGTGTCTGAAATCATGGGGTTTAAAGAAGAATTTATGTGACTGGAATCAGAGGATTTTAGGAAGAGTTTATGTGTCTGGAATGACAGGATTTTAGGAAGTGTGGAAGTGTCTGTAATCATAGAATTTTAGGAAAAGTTTATGTGTCTGGAATCACAGATTTTAAGAAGAGTTCAAGTGTCTGGAATAATGGATTTTAGGAAGATTTAGGCGTCTGGAATCACAGGATTTTAGGAAGAATTTAAGTGTCTGGAATCAGAGGATTTAAGGAAGAGTTGAAGTGTCTGGAATCACAGGATTCTAGAAAGTTTAAGTGTTTTGCATCAGAGGATTTTAAGAAAAGTTTAAGTGTTTTGGATCACAGGATTTTAGGAAGAAGAGTTTAGGCATCTGGAATAACAGGATTCTAGGGAGAGTTTAAGTGTTTGGAATCACAGGGTTTTAGGAAGAATTTAAGCATCTGGAATCACATGATTTTAGGAGGAGTTTAAGTACCTGGAATCATGGGATTTTAAGAAGAGTTGAAGTGCCTGGAATCACAGGGTTCTAGGAAGATTAAGTGTTTGGCATCAGAGGATTTTAAGAAGAGTTTATGTGCCTGGAATTACAGGATTTTAGGAAGAGTTTAAATGTCTGGAATCACAGAATTTTAGGAAGAGTTTAAGTATTTTGGATCACAGGATTTTAGGAAGAAGAGTTTAAGTGTCTGGAATCACAGGGTTTTAAGAAGAATTTATGTGACTGGAATTAGAGGATTTTAGGAAGACTTGAAGTATCTGGAATCATGGGATTTTAAGAAGAGTTAAAGTATTTGGAATCACCAGATTTTAGGAAGAATTTAAGTGTTCAGGATGACATGATTTTAGGAAGAAGAGTTTAAGTGTCTGGAATCAGAGGATTTTAGGAAGAGTTTAATATTTGGAATCACAGGATTTTAGGAAAAGTTCAAATATTTGGAATCACCAGATTTTAGGAAGAAATTAAGTCTTTGGGATGACAGGATTTTAGGAAGAAGAGTTTAGGTGTTTGGAATCAGAGGATTTTAGAAAGAGTTTATGTGTCTGGAATCACAGATTTTAGGAAGGGTTTAATATTTGGAATCACAGGATTTTAGGAAGAATTTAAATATTGGGGATGACAGGATTTTAGGAGGAGGAGTTTAGGTGTTTGGAATAATGAGATTCCAGGAAGAGTTTAAGTGTCTGAAATCATGGGGCTTAAAGAAGAATTTATGTGACTGGAATCAGAGGATTTTAGGAAGAGTTTAAGTGTCTAGAAACACAGGATTTTAAGAGGAGTTTAGGTGTCTGCAATCACAGGGTTTTAGGAAGACTTTAAGTATCTGGAATCAGAGGATTTTAAGAAGAGTTTATGTGTCTGGAATTATAGGATTTTAGGAAGAAGAGTTTAAGTGTCTGAAATCATGGGGTATTAAGAAGAATTTATGTGACTGGAATCAGGATTTTAGGAAGAAGAGTTTAAATGTCTAAAATCAGAGGATTTTAGGAAGAGTTAAGGTGTCTGGAATCTCAGGATTCTAGGAAGAGTTTATGTGTCTGGAATCACAGTATTTTAGGAAGAGTTTATGTGTCTGGAATCATGAGATTCTAGGAAGTGTTTAAGTGTCTGCAAGCAGAGGATTTTAGGAAGAAGAGTTTGAGTGTCTGAAATCTTGGTATTTTAAGAAGAATTTATGTGACTGGAATCAGAGGATTTTAGGAAGAGTTTTAGTGTCTGGAATCACTGGATTTAATGGTCAATGAAGAGGGTGCCAGCCCAGCTTCTGACTGTGCCTTCCTGTTTGGAAAACAGGAGCAGTGCCAGAGTAAAGCAAATTTTGGGATGCTGTCACTGCTCTGGCCATGGAGATCATGAGCCCTGCAGGGAATAGCCTGTGTAGGCTCAGCAGTGATGAGCAAAGTCAGGATTTTGGGGCACCTCTCTGTGCTTGACCCTGGTTTAGGAAGGAACAATGCTGACAGGGGAGGTTGTGGGAGTGTGGAAGGAACTGGGACCTGCCCTTTCTTTATGCCCAGAGAGATCTTGGAGGGATTGCAAAGACAGGAGGCGCAAAATGCAGCTCTCCTTGTTCAAGTCTGATGTGTGGTCAGCACAGAATTATTTCATAATATCTGATCTGTTGGGTAATCCCTAAATACCTATCTTTTAGAGATCTTACCTTTTAGCATGAGTTACTGCTTGAATCTGAATATTATATTTGAACACTTAGGGCTGAGGGAGCAGCTGGAGTTGTGAAGAGCTGAGGAATTAATTGGTGAGAAAGGTGTGAGAAATGGACAAAAAGCCATTCTCAAACATTCATAACGGGTTTGCAAAGTACAGCACTACCCAGAGAATAAAGCTGTTAAACAAATGTGTAATCCCTTTTCCCTGAAAGTGAGATACAGCAACACTTTAGCTGAAATATTCCTAATCAGCACCTCCTTTTTATTTCCCACAAACACTGCTGCCTGATTTCTTGCTATTCCTCATAGCTTTGACTATTGTGAAATTGTAATTGCCTCCTCTAAGTCTTACAATCCTCTTCAGCAATGAAACTCATCTTTTTCCACCTGTAGAGAAATCTTCCTGAAGGAAACATGAAATGAGATGGGAATTCCTTTTCCTGCTGGCATTTAGCCCTCCCCTCCTGCTAATGCCTGTAATTTTCTGTGTGAGACTAAATAACAGTGGAATGCTTTGTTAGACTCAGTAAAATTAAAATAGGATGAAAGTGAAAGGAATTGCTGGCAGCTCCAGGGAAGTGGGGATGTGTGAGAAGCTAAACCTTGTCCAAGTCTGGCACCCAGCAGCAGGAGATGTTAAAACTCTTAAAAATAGAAAGGAAAGCTGCAGCCTGGAGAGCCCCTGTGCTCTGATCATTTCTGGAATGAAGATGATCCAGTTTGGAGCAGAAGCCACTTGCTCCTGACCCTGCTCAAACTGCATTTCAGTCACATCCTGCAGCACAATGAAAACCACTCTTGTCCTTTGTCTTGCAGGAACACTCAGGTGGGAGAAATCCTGGTGTTTTTCTTCCTGTCACCTCCATGCCCTCGAGAAGCACTTGGAGAGGATAAATATTTCTCCCTTGAAGAGCAGTAGAAAATTCAAGTGAGAAACTCTAACCCCAGCGATTTTTATTTGGAGAGAGAGCAGAGTCTGCTGAGGGGTTTTGAAGGGTTGGAACTGCTTAAATCCATATCAGAGGGAGATATTTGCTAGGACTGGGCAAGGCCAAGGGGTAAATACAGCATTTCATCCCAGAGAAATCAAACCCACAATAAACCAGTCAGTGAAACGGGCTGCAGTGAAGAGGGCAACAGCTTTATACAATATTTGTCTGGTTGATAACACTGTTTACTGTATAAATAACCATCCAAATGAACATTTTATTGTTTTGCAGACATGTTTTCCACAGCTGGCAAGTGTGGCTGTTTCTGTGCCTGTAAAACCTCCTGCAGATGCTGCTCTCAAAGCTGCCCCAGTGTCAGAATTATAAATGCACCCTATTCTGAGTTTATTTGTAAAATTATCCCTCTGAATCTGAAGTTCTCTGCCTGGCTTTGTTGCTTGTTTCTTTTTTGACAGCTACAAATGTGCAGATCATTTCCTTTCCTTGGAACTGTTCAATGCTCAAATGTTTATTTTTAGGCAGAGGGAATTGCCAGAGTGTCACCAGGTGTATCCCACTGGCCAGATACAACTTCACAAGTCTTGTTCAGAATTTTCCTCTTTCTTACCCTTTTCCCCCTTTTTTTTTTCATCTTTCTCTCTCTTTGATTTTATTTTTCAGTTTCTCTTGCTATTGTACACTACCCAACCTCACTACATCTTCCAAATTTAAAAGGCTTTCCTTTCCTTCTTATGGGTCTATTTCCTTATCAGAATTATACATTTACTTAATTTTTTAAAATACCTACTTTGCTTGTGATGATAAGACTTCCCTTAGAAATAGATTTCACGAGGTGAAAAAGGCTTAAAAAATTTAAGCCTATGGCTAGGATTCAATTACCATAAAATATTCCTAACCGTAGATTATTTTACATTTAAAACTCTGGTAAATGGAGGCTGCAAAATGTGGAAATACCAGATGTGTCCTCCAGCTGCAGTGCAGTTTGGTTGGATTTTTGCCCCCCATTTTCAAGGCTCCTCAGTGGCTCCACAGCAGCCTAATGTGCTTCTGTTGTCCCAAAATCAAAGGTTTTGGACACTGGAGAGATGTGCACCACCACCAGGTAAAGCAGAGAGATAAATCTTTGCAAACCTTTGAGTCCAGAGAGATATTTTTGAATGTTGTTGTAAATAAATAAATCAAGAAAAATGCATATTGAAAGGATCCATAACAAGTATTTTTTAAAACCAGCCTTATTTTGAGTGTTTAATGGTGCTGGATGAAGGAATCAGACTGACTTCATATTTTTTGAAAATGTCTTGCCGAGGATTCTGCCCTCAAAGTGATTTTCATGGCAGAAAGAATGGGAATAACCAAGGTGTAGGGATTATCTCTGGGATAATACTTTGTTATGTGCCTTATTAAAAACACATCCACTTCTTTTTGCATCTCAGGAAGTTGTGGCAAAGCTTCAATGGGGAATTAAGGGGTCCTTGAGTTGAACTTTCTGCTGAATTTTAATTTGGTTCATTATTTTAATGCCATTGAACAAAATGCATTATTCTTAATTTCCCGTCCTAACACACAATGCAGAATTCCCATGACAATCCATAAAAATTGCGTTTCATACAACAGATAAATGTGATTTTGGAGCACTTAGGGTGGAAACTATTATAAATGAATTTACCTGTTGAGTCAAATTTAAGCAGAATCAATAATTAATAACAACATTAGCAAAGATTTACCCTTATCATTTCCCATTTTATTTCTCCTTGAAGCTATATCTGAGTGGGGAAGCTCTGAAAACAGAGAAAATATTGTTTTTCCTGTTTAAATTTGAGAGTGGCTTTTCTGATGGATGACACAACCTGATGACCTCAGTCTGGTTTGGATCTCTCAGCAGTGACACCAAATGAGGACACTGTAGGTGACATCACATTTTCCTGGCTTCAGCTTTTATAAATTTATAATTTTGGATTCCATAACAACTCTGCTGGCAGGAATGAAGGGCTGGGCTTTGCTGCTGGGAGCAGCTTCTTTCCCTGCTCTCACTCTGCAGCAGGTGGGAGAAGGAAAGGTGAAGATTTGACTGCGTAAATTGGCTTTCAGTGTTTGCCAGGATGCAAATAAATATAAATATTTGTAATATTTGTGTAAATTTGTGTAATATTTGTGTGAATATTTGTAAACTGAAAGAGTGAAAATTCCAAGTGCTGGTAGAAGGTTGGACTGATTGTACCTTCAACAAAAACAACTCAGTGCAAGGGGTCAAAGCCCAAAATTCAAAGCCCAGCAGAAGAAGCTACTTCTGCACAAATATGTTTTAGAAATTGTGCTGGTAATTCTGACATTATGTGATGCCCTCTGCTCATACCTCACTCAGCAGGAGACTCTACTCAAACAGAACAGTTTAAAATGGGAAATGGACCCACCCAGTGCAGGGGAAACTCTTTAATCCTGGATATCTTCCGTGGGTTTCCAAATCACTGCATTCAGTTTCTCTCCTGATAAGGACTGGAGAGGTTTGAGATAACGACAAATGTGATTTTATCTCAAACCCTGCCAGCCCAAGCACTCTGAGGGGTTTTGTGCTGCAGTGGAGGCTGAGTGGGAGAGGTGGCCAGGCCAGAGCAACAACAAACACCCCTGGGGTGTGCAGGGGTGAGAATGAGGTGAGAGAAGGGGAGGGGATCGCAAATAGAGAGAGATGAGACTCCAAACCAACAAATCCACATTTGCTGCACTGCAGGAATATTCTGCCTTTTGATCTTGTAGGTGGTTTTGGTGAGACATCTTTTATTCTGCCACTACTTGCCAATCACTTTGCTGGAAAACAGAGTGTTCAGCAAACCTGAAAATATCCCCCACCCCCTTGGGATGTCAAGTTCCTTCAGCTGCAGTTATGAGATCTCAGGATGGTTTCAGGGAACAAACAGCAATTCCCTCATTGTCTCACCCCAAGGTGATGCAGATGTTTGAAATCTCGGCGCCTACTGCACAGATCAAGAGCTCTAAACATTTCATCTTGATTTCTCTTCAGTACCACCTACTTCCTGGAAAGCCTTGCATTTACCACTTCAAATTCCCTGCCAAGTTCCCTTCAGTTTTTTGTTGAGTGTTTTTTTTTTTTTTTCCCTCTGCTCCATTTTTGTCTCACACGTTTATTATATGGTGACAAATGCAGTTTTCTTCTGACACCACATAATAGATGTGTGAAACACACACACACACACATGTTCTAGTAAGAGACTGCTCTTTATTTCCTGGCTCCAGTTGCAAAACATGAGTCATGGTTGGAAAGGTTGTGCCTCTGTCAGAGCTGTGGAATCCACGTGCTCAAACTTCCCTGGGTTTTGCTGCAGTCCTGGGGAAAAATGGCAAATCTCATTGTTATACTTCTATAATCAGTGTTTTCTCATCCCCCAAGCACATCAAATCTTCATTTTATGATAGCCATTCCCGTGTGTTGATTATATTTACTCATTTCAGGCATTGATGCTGTTATTAACAGGAAAAAAACACCTCCAGCTTCTAAAACACAGATAAAAGTACCCTCCTATAATTGTGGCTTTAATACAAAAAAGAAACATTATTTTAGTGGCGCATTTGCTGTGGATTTCAAGCACTTTTTTCCCCTGCACCAAGTGATTTCTGCTGTTCTGCTGCATAATTGCAGGTAACAACCACCCAGCATCTCCACGAGACTCCAGTGACACAAAATTCCTTGTTTGCACATCCCAGCTTCCAGTGTTCTGTGCACCCCTGTGGGGGCCCCAGTGAAACACCAACTCAGATGAGACCTTTTGTGAGCTAGAGTGGAACAAGCCCCACGTTACAAGTTAAAACAAAAACCAAAGAAAACGAGCAGGCAAAGAAAAAAAAAAGAAAGAACTGAACACATCATCACTTCCTACTGGATCCAGCCTTGGAATGCCACAGGGCTGGCACTTGTTCTGCAGATACCCAGGAGTGATTGGAAGCAGCAGGACCATGGTGCTTCCATGTTAATCACAAACAGAGTTTTCGCATTGAATTTTTTTTTGTTGTGTTTTTCCCTAAGCAATTTTATCCCACAAGGTCCCTGTGGTTGGGCTGCTCCTGCAATAGAATGGCAAATAACTGGGTGACATGCTGTGAAAAATTCAGAAAATGAGAGATGCTATCCCATTTTCCAAACAGAGCAGAAACAACACTAATTCCGTTAGGCAAGATGGAACAGACAATTAAACTGGGCATGCTTTTAATTTTGAAGCTCACCAGAGAACGAACTCCTTTTTCAAACGCAACGACTGTGGAAGTGATTCCTTTAAAACGAAGCAAAACCACTGATTTTCCTTGCTAAAATTAAAGCATTTACCTCATACAAAGTATAAGAAATGTTACCTGTTGCCTCCACCATTCCTTCTAGGATTACAACAATTTCTAGCTCCTCTTTGGGCAACTGGGCTTTGGAAATCTCCCAGAAAGGACTCTGCTGGTTAATCTCATGGCTGATGATCAGTGGTGAAACCAAAAAGAGACGATCATCCCCTGTGTAATAACCTACGTTGATATCTGTCTGGTTGAGTGGTATAAATTCCCCCTCCTTTGTCTGTTTGGATTTGATCAACTTGGCTCGTATTGATGCCTCTACAATGTGTGAATTCCTAAGGTCTCCTACTCGGAACATCAGACACAGCTTTCCATCCCGCATGGAAATGACTGCGTTTGTAGAAAAAACCAAGGTTTCTGCCCTCTTCTTGGGTTGGGATATTTTCACAAACATGCAGCCAACCATGAAGGCGTTGACGATAGAACCTAGGACAGACTGCACTAAAAGCAGGATAATTCCCTCGGGACACTTGTCCGTGATGACCCGGTAACCGTACCCAATGGTGGTTTCGGTCTCGATTGAGAATAAAAAGGCTGAGACAAACCCATTGAGGTTGCTGACGCACGGGGTCCACGTGCTGTCCCCTATGTGATCCATGTCCCCTCGCATGTAGGCAATGAGCCACCAGATCATGCCGAAGAAGAGCCAGGTCACCGTGTAAACCATGACAAAGATCAGCAGGTTGAACCTCCACTTGAGATCCACCAGGGTGGTGAAGATGTCAGTCAAGTACCGGTAAGTCTCTCTGACATTCCCGTGGTGGACGTTGCATTTCCCGTCTTTCCGAACGTACCTCTGGATTTTCCTCTTGGCACATTCCTTGCTGATGTTTTTTGGCAGATCCTCTCGCGCTTGTTTGGGCAACTTTGGTTGATGGATTGTGACAGGGCTCTCGATGTCCTGCTCCATTGAGTCTTCTTCCAGGACGTTGGCTGCCATGGAAAACAAAAAACCACAGAAAAGTCATTATTCCTCTTGTTATTGCTCTAAGTCAACACACAACCTTTTCCTGTGTTGATCAATAAAATGATCATCCTTGTTCTTTGCTAAATCTGTTGTGTTTTGCTAACACAAAAATTGGACACCAAGCACCCTCATTTTATTGCTGCACAGAAATGAAATTAAAGCAAACTCTCATTTTTTATCAAGTCATCCTACCCACACCCATATTTAAATTCCACAAGATGGGTTTAAGCAGATATTCCTTCCCCCCTCGCCCCTTTGCAGTTTAATGAATGAAATTTTTTATGCACCAAAAAAGATCTTACGGAGATAAAAGATATAAATGAGGCAATGGATTCACTTGGGGGTGAGCAGAGAAAATGAGCTATTGCTGAGCTATTTTTTCCCATCAATTGCATTGCTGTGGGGAAAGTATTAAATAAGTACAAGGAGTTTTTTTTCAAAAAAAAAAGCCAACAGTTTTTAGAAAGAACCAATCCCCCTCTTGTTGAAGGAAAGTTGTAATATCTATCAAGAGCAATTCAAGCACACTTCCACAGAAAATCAATGTCTTGCTGATAATGAGACAAGGAATTGTGTGTCCTTCTCCCAGCAACGTAAAACCAACGGTACTTCAGATTTCATTTGAATTCTCTGTGCCTCTGGCCTTTAATTCAAGTGTACCTTGTCCTCTAATGATCTGGGCCTTTTTTTTAGTTTCCCAGCCTTTAGAGATAAATAGCTTTGTTATGGTTGTGTGCCAAGGAAAAAAAGAGTGCACTGAGAAGGAGAGTGCTTTAATCGAATGTGTTTTGCATGGAGCACATGCTGAGCTCTGGGGTAATTGTTGTTTTCAGCTGAAATCCTTCTGTTTTCTGGGGCTTTTTCCTGCCGGAATTTCAGCTCTTGAATTCCTGATTATTTCCCTTCTGGCTAGGTGCTGTCATTCTTCTGCCAGACTGTGAAGGGAAAAGTCTTCTGGTGGGTCTGTCCAGGTGCTTGACTTTGAATAGAGAATTTCAGAATGGTTTGGGTGGAAAGGGACCTTAAAATCACCCAGTCCCCACCTCAAGCCATGGCCAGGGACACTTTCCACTACCCCAGGTTGCTCCAAAACCTGTCCAACCTGGCCTTGGACACTTCCAGGGATGGAGCAACCACAGCTTCTCTGGGCACTCTGTGCCAGGCCCTCATTACTCTCACAGGGAAGGATTTCTTCCCAATATCCCATCTAAAAAGCAGCACTGCTGTGATTTTGTGCCATTATTTATGGACTGTTGCTCTCAGTTGGGTCAGTGTGGCTCTAAAAGCCTTTTCCACTCTTAGAAACATGTGCTGTGCAGCAGATCCTGTGTGGAGTCTCACAGCACCTGTAGAGAAACATCACAGAGCCTTGCAGAGTTTTATTGAAATATCCAGGGGAAAAGGGGTTGTAGCCTGGTTGTCTCTCCTCCTGACCTGCTCCTCTTTCAAAGAAAGTCTCAGAGCCCTCCAGTAGCACAGAATCTGAGAGCAATTCCATGTTTTGAGGCCGTGCCCCCCATCCTGTCACCTTTTCAGCTTGCTGTGTGTCTCAGGAGAGCCTTATCAGGGCTGATGGCAGTGGCAGCACTGGGAGCTGTGTCCCAGGGCCCTCAGTTCTGAATGAACTCCCCCAGCCAGTGACAGTGTGCCTGCTTGCATTAGCCCTGATGCAGGGCAATGCATGACAAAACACAATCAAAAGGCATTGCAGGGTCTTTGTGAGGCAGACTTAAGCCAAAGCCAGAAAATTTGAAGTTAAGGCTTCACATTTTATGCTCAGCTCTCCGTTGTGCCTAAGGAAATTCCAGTCCACAGGAGTTATCACATCACTGCAGCAACAGAATCCTCAAATAATTATGAACAACCTCTGAAGGCTCTGGGTTTTGAGGCTTTATGTTAAACTACTAATGCTGATATAATGGGGTTCATTATCTTGCAGGCATTATGAATAATTTGCTTTCCCTTCCCAGTCAGAGCCTGGCATGGACACAGAGACCAGGTGTGGGAGAGTCCTGTTGGTTTAGTGAATATTCCTTACTCCTGGCCCTGCTGTGAAAGGGAATCATGTCCCAAACTTCCCTATCTGAGCATCTCCCACCAGAAATTATCCTGGGAGGGGACCCAGGTGCTGATTTTATTCCTGGCAGCAGGAAGAATGTGAAGGGACATCCAGGGCTGCCCTCCCACCACACCCCTCCTGCTTTCCATGCAATGTTTATTTCCTATGGAACTATTTTGAGCAGTGAAGCCCCTTTTATTCAGACAGCAAATTTTGAGCAGTGAAACACCTTTTCTTCAGACAGCAAATTTTTACTGATGCTTTCCAAATGCTCTGTGTGGATTTGTGCATCGCAACCAGCCTGACCTGGCTTTCACAGCACGAGGGAAGGGCCACATTTTGTCAAGGGTCCACGGGTTTTGTAGGAGCAGGGAGCTGCTGTCACAGTAAGTGGGGTCAGCTTGTGACAATTCCAATGTGGGAGGATTTTTCTTCACCTGGAGAAGCTGTCGTGGAGCTGGTTCTCATCTGGCTTTGTAAGGGGGCAGCTCTGGACAACAAACCCACTCTTTAACCAAGGTCTCTCTTATTACAGCATTTATTTGACACTCTAGCAGACATTTCAATCTTCCTGAGGGCATCTGACCATTTCTAAACTCTCCAGGCTCTTCCCAGTGCTGTCAATTCTCAGTGTCTGAGAGGAAAAAATTAAGGTCAGGCTTTTTGTCTTTTCTTCTTTTTTTGCAAGATGCCCTTTCCTTCTTTTCCTCACCTCATCCTACTATGAATGAATTCCTTTGTGGAGAGTTTCTGGATCAGAACCACAGTTTGTTACCCTCTCCAGGACTGAGTTTTCACTCCAGAGAGAACCTTGGGAGCAGCAATTCCCAAAATAAGTGATCCAAGGGTTATGCATCTGTGTGTTTCCATGGAAATGCTTGATGAATAAGTTTTAAACACATGGCAGGATCCCTGCTCACCACTGAGACTGAGGAACAGCCACACACTGTCAGTGCCTTTGCCACAAAATACTTTGACTAATTATATTTTTACTTGATATCGACCCAATTAACTTCTGCTGTTTATTCCATCTAATTTTCCTTTTGGTTACATAATGGCTGTCATGGATCCAGGAACAGGGGAGTGAGTAGCAGCAGCCTCACTTGAGAGCTATTTTTGCTCTCTCTGCTTTTCTTCCTGACAAAAATATATACATATTATTAGTCTGCACTGCAAAAAAAAAAAAAAAAAGAGAAAGAAAAAAAAGTATTTCTGAACTCTTCCTTCTCTCCCAGTAAACATTATGTTTGTTTGAACACAACAGCCAGGTAATGAGCCAATCCTGGCCAATTTAGAGGATTCTGTTCTAATGATCTGCTTTGGTTATTCTCTGAGGTAAAACCTACAAGACATATGAGATTTCAGTGATTTGTTTAATTTCCCAGCAAATGACAAGGAGCTCTCCTAAACAAATCCCTCAACAGTTCACTTGTGTCCTCGCTGTGGCCAAATTAGCTAATTAAGTGTGCCCAGACCTATTATTTAGTGTGGAGGGTAAAGAGTGGTGCAGCCCACACTTGGATTATTGAACTCCAATTGTTTTCCAGGCAGGTTAGTGTCATACAATCTGCCAAACAGGAATATTCTATGTCCTGAAATGGAGCCAGGAGTTGTGTGTGCTCAGTTCTGCGCTGGTCCAAACCATGCCAAGGGCTTTTGAACTGTGCCAGTGCTCAGAACATTTTAATTTTCTACTAAAATTGCAGCAAATGTTGTTGTCATGTTCTTGTCTACTCCAAAGCAGCACTGGAAAGGCACAGTCCTGATTTTCCAAGCACATCCTTTTATTTAGAGCCTGTAGAACAACATGAAACCAGTGTCAACAACAAAACAGGACAGGACACGCTCTCTCCCTTTGATGCTGTGAATGTAACACATCAATATAACCCTTACGCAATCATTTTATCATCAACAATGTGGATTTTTGGTGTATTTTGGTAGTGCTGAAGAGAATTTGTTCTGGTGCTGTGCAAACGCAAAGTAAAAGGAGGAACATGAAGGGCCTGATTGTCCAATTTAAGTACTGTAAGCCTATTTTGGTTGTGAATGATTTGCAAAATAATGAGGAGTTTCAAAAGAAAATATTGCAAATCATAAGTGACCTCTCTGTAACAGAAGCTGACCTAGAAAGTTCCGTGGACGTTTCACTGCAATTTAGTGATTTCAACTCTTGTAACACAGTTCTGAACATTTAGTGTGCAAATTCATTGAAAATGTCCTGATTTCCAAAATAATTTGCAATCTAAAAATTGCTCTCATGGGCTTTGCTGCATGTAGAGAAATGTGTTGAGCAGACACTGTGATTCCTGTCTGCATTCCCCCTTTCCTGGTGGGATGAGGGCTGCTTTTAAGTGAAGGTCCAAGTTTGGTTTTTGGGAAGTCTTGAGAGTTCTATCTCTCGTTTGCTGTGGTCCCCAACCTCCCTGGCACTGCATCCATCTGTGGAATTTTTGGCAGGACCTGGTGGCTGTTTGGGCTCCCCTGTGGGGTTGTTGGGCTTTGCACAGCACAAGGAATTTCTTGTAGCCTTCAACACCCCAAATCCGCATTGTTCCGTTTCTCCTCTTGATTGCAGCGGAAGAAGTCAGGGAAGGGAAGGAGAAATTTTGGAATGCTATGCCTCATCTCTGGATGGCTTTTGTTTCAGAGCTCTGCAAATCTCATTTGTGATGAGCACAGAGGGCACAGGAACACAGGAATTCTGGGAACAGAGGGGGATTTGTCTGTGGAATGAGCCCAGCCACATAATCCACACTGCAAGGTGCCACAAGATATGAGGAGAAAGGGTCTTGTTTAGAGAAAAAAAGTGGAGTGTTTTGTGATCAGCTAACAACTGTAAGCAATCATTATCACAGGGCACAGATCCTTTTCCCTGAAAAAGAAAGGAATTAGGATCTGGTCCTGCACTGTTGAAATCAATGCAAGATTGACTATTCACTCAGCTGGAAGCACTGCTAGGCCTCACTTTGAAACGTTGGAGTGCTCAATAAACACTGACTTGGCAAATCTCTTCAAGTAGACCCAAATTACTTCTTTGCACCCATGGAATCATAAACCTAATTTCAGAGGGAGCATGTGTGTAACTGAAATTTATTTCAGCAGCAGCTTTCACTAAAAAAGACATGAACTGAGATATATTTATGATTGGAAAAGAGACTGTAAGGATGACACTTTGTTTTTTTCACATTACCTGCTTCGTCACTGCCTTCTAATCCAGCTTGATAAAAATAATGTTCTACTATTTTCATTTCTTTTAAGCCTGTACAGCTGCAAGAAATCAGTCTGAGTAACACTTTGTGTCTCTGCAGTACAAACATTTCCATTCATTCCTGATTCTTGGCCCTTTCATTATGGAGAGTGGAAAAATGAATCTGATAACTCAAATTTAAAAACACATGACTCCATTTTTGGTAGTCATTTGACCTTGTAGTTTTTGTCTTGGATTGTAACCAACTTCATTGCAGAATTTACCACTGAAGGCTCCAGAATGCTGTTTTTACATCTGCTTTGCTAAATTTATCTTCATTTGAATCACAGGGAAGCCAAAGAGCCTTGGCTGGGTAACATTTGTGGGGCAATGTAAGAAGTCTGCACCTGGCTGTAGGAAGGTTGTGAGCCTGCAAAGATGTGCTGAGACAGTTGATTATCAACATCTTCAGCCTTTCACAAGGCTGAGGGTCCCAAATTAGATTATGGAAATTGTTTGCTCCCTGAAGCCTGAGCTGTTGGAGTCAGTGTTTATTCAGAGCCATCTCTAGAGCAAATGCCTGGCACTGAGCACTGATTTCTGGAGTAAGGAGAGGTTTCCTGTCAGATTAGTCTTTTACCAGGTTTTAGCTCCCAGAAAAGCTTGAGTTCAAGCTTCAGAACAGGTATTTCTGTGTCCAAGGCTGGGCTGGACAGGGCTTGGAGCACCCTGGTGTAGTGGAAGGTTCCCTGCCCTTGGAACTGGATGATCTTTATGGACCCTCCAACCCCAACCATTCTGTGATTCCATGATTCCATCATGTCCTTGTCCTATCCACAACTACGACAAAAATCAGCCTCCTCAGAGTCCTATTTCCTCTAAGAAGGTGACAAAGCTGAGGTAAAGCATTTTTTGCACCTAGAAAACGCTTAGTATTGTCAGTGCTGCTGCCAGCAGTGGTACAAGCTGCCAGCAGCTGTGCCTGAGGTTGGAAATGGGGCTCTGTGTTCTGTTTCCATCTGTCAGAGCTGGGGCAGTTCTCTGCTGTTCCTGGGGCAGTTTTTCCTTTCTCTCTCCCAC
>JAXCLO010023326.1:0-26707 GCA_035583995.1 Arremon aurantiirostris
TTTTGGCAGCAGCAGCCCCTCCTCCCCTGCAGCATTTCCACACTCCAGGGCGTTTCCTGCCTCAGAGCTGCATTTTCCGCCTGAACCATCCCAGCTCAGGGCACACCAGGAGTTCCATGGTGCTCCTGCCCCCTCCACAGACCCTCACCAGCCCTGCTGGGCACTCTGCCTGCCCTTGGGTGCAGAGCTGCCACCCCAAACCCACCCCAGAGCAGCAGTTTCCTCCCCACCCCAGTGGAAGGTCTCTCCCTCTCCTCGGGCTAAGGACAGGCGTGCCAAGGACAGAGCTGCAGGGATCTGGCCTGGGCTCAGCTCCCCGGGGAGCAGACAGAGCTCCAGCCTGGGTGTGACAGTGTCCCCTGGCACCAGGAGCCAAGGCCAGGCTGGGAATGGAAAGCAGCACCAGGTCCCAGGGAGATGGCACAGCCCAGAGGCTGCCACAGCCCCATTCCACTGCTAATGATCTCCTGATCTTCATTAAACCAGGGAGGGAGGGAGACCCCATGGGCACAGCGTGGGCTGGCACAGCTCCAGAGGGGCTGGGGAGGAGATGGGAGCGGGTCCATGCCAGGGGGAGCACCAGGACAGTGCCAGGGAAGCAAGGAGGGGACAGGATGGGTCCCACCAGGCCAGCAAGGGACAAGTGCCTGGTGTGGGGGTCCTGGCAGGGATTTGGGACCATCCTTGGCTCTGAGGGAGCCTCTCACGCCTGCAACACACTGAGCACACAGGCAGCACCCATCACTGGGCAGGATGGGACCCTCTGGGTCAGGCCTCTCTCTCCTTCTCCCAGCCTCCTGCCCATGCAGGGGCTCCTTCTCCACTCTCTCTGCCTCCATGGCATTCCCCAAACCCAGGAATTCCCTGCTCCTGTCCCCAGAGGAGCTCCTCCATCCCTACACGGAGCAGAGAAGCTCTGGTGGCCCCAGGGAGCTGGGCTGGCCAAGTTTGGCAGCCAAAGGAGAGGGTTAGGGCCCTGTGCTGGGTGAGAGGGAGGGAGGGGAGCCCCAGGCCCTGCAGCCCCCCAGAGCCCCCCCAGCAGCAGGTGCCCCACAGCTGGGCAGGAAGGGGAACCAGAACAGGGAAGTGCAGCACGGAAGGGCTTTGGGGAAGTCAGAGCTGAGCTAATTCAGCACAGGGAACAACTCCCCCAGACGAGTTCCCTGTCAGAAGCAAGTGCAAGGCACTGCAGGAAGAGCAGATCAGGAATCCTGACTCCTGCTGCACCCTCACACACAGACCCCAAACCCTGGGGTTGAGCCCTGGGGCTCCCTGCCTGCACCTTCACCCTGTCCCATGCCCATGGGAGATCTCTGGGACAGGGACAAATGGAAATGGTTCTGCAGAGAGGGAGGGACTGGAGAATGGCAGCTAAGGGCTTTAGCCAGCCCAGGACACCTTGGACCTTCCTC
Organism: Arremon aurantiirostris; assembly: GCA_035583995.1. Lineage (NCBI taxonomy): Eukaryota > Metazoa > Chordata > Aves > Passeriformes > Passerellidae > Arremon > Arremon aurantiirostris. The sequence goes on from JAXCLO010023326.1 coordinate 1,413, forward strand.
CTGCCATCAGCCTCACCCTCACCCTGCAAATCAAGGATATTTTGAGTTCCCAGGCAGGGAGATCCAGGATCCAGCCCTGCAGGTGTTCCCTCCTGTCCCCTCAGTGTCCCCTCCCTTGCTGCTCACCCTGGGCCAAGGGAAAGGTCTCCAAGTCCTCTGGAGCGGGACTGGGGACAAGGGCTGGACGCACAGGGCGCAGGGAATGGATCCCACTGCCAGAGGGCAGGGCTGGATGGGACACTGGGAATTGGGAATTGTTCCCTGGCAGGGTGGGCAGAGGCTGGGCTGAAATTCCCAGCTGTGGCTGCCCCTGGATCCCTGGCAGTGCCCAAGGCCAGGCTGGACACTGGGGCTGGAAGCAGCCTGGGACAGTGGGAGGTGTCCCTGCCATGGCAGGGGTGGCACTGGGTGACTTTTACAGCCCCTTCCAACCCAAAGCACTCCAGGGTTCTCAGCTGATGGGCTGGGTGTGCAGGGGACAGTCCCTGGCTTGCTGCCACTCCACGGGGGACTCCAAGGGCATTTCCTGGATGTTGGGAAGCACAAGCAACACCTGCCTTGTGAATTCCCAAAACTCCCTCTTTTCCTGGGCTGGAGCCTGGCTTTGCACAGCACAGGGAGCTGCAGGACCAGCTCAGGGGAGGGAGGTGAGGACCAGGAGAACCTCCCAGGGCTCTCTGGATGCCCAAAGGCTCCATGCAAAGGGGGAAATGATGCTCAGAGCTTGCTTTGCCTGCCAAGCCCAATCCCCAGAGCTGCCTGAGCGTGGGACAAACCCTGAGACGCCCAAGAAGGCCATGAGAGCTCTCAGGCTGCTCTTGTGCAACTCCAGGAGTTGCTTTTCCCCTGGCAAAGCACCGAAACGGCCCAGGCTGAGCAGCTCGTAAACACCCCGGCCCCCCTTCCCGGGGAAGAGTCCAAGCTTGACGGAACATTTTCCAGCAGCCGAAAACAAGGATAACAATTATCACTGCTCGAGTTCCTGTGCAATAAAAACCTGCAGGGAAACGAGAGCAAGGTCAGCACGCTGACAAGGGATGCTTTGCTGGAGCAGGCTCCCCCTGCCCTGGCAGAGGGCAGGGCTCAGCCCCACAGCCCCATTATCTCCCCAGCACAGCCCTGCCTGGGCCCTGCAGGGCCAGCCCCAGGGTGGGAGCCTCTGTTTGTTTTGCTCTTTCTAATCTGGGACTCGAAGTTTCCTCCTGAACAAAGTTGTTTCCAGACATTGGAGCTGGCTGGGAGCTCCCAAAGAGTCAGAATCCCCTAAGCTCCCTATGATCCTTCTCCCACCCAGCTGGGCAAGCTCCAGCCCCTGGGATTCTCCTCCAAAACCCAGTGTGGCCCCTCCAGGCTGCAGAGGGGCACAGGGTGAGAGCTTCCCTCATGTTTTCCATGCTCATTTCCATCCTCGGGGCCACGGGTGAAAACAGAGTTCTAAAAGCTCGTGTGATCCTGAAGGTCTCAAGGGGAAGTGAATTTTCCTTATGCAAGCAAAGCTACAGGAAGGGAGGGAAACAGTAAATGAGAGACTCATGGAATGGGTTGGGCTCCAAGGGACCTCAAAGCTCATCCCAGTCCATCCCTTCCCCTGTCCCAGGTGGATCCAAGCCCCAGTGTCCAACCTGGCCTTGGACACTGCCAGGGATCCAGGGGCAGCCACAGCAAATCTGGGAATTCCATCCCAGCCCCTCCCCACCCTCCCCGCCAGGAATTTCTTCACAAAATCCCACTCCAATCTCATTAATCTCCCCCATTTTTTGGTTTAGGAGCACAAAGCCAACCAAGCACTCTGGGATTGGTGTCCTGGACACTGTTCCTGTCCCAAAGATTTTCCAGTCAAGGCAAAAACCTTTCCTCTTGGTTTACACAGCAAATCAAAATATCCCAGGTCCCAGCCTGCTCCAGGAATTTCATCATCCCAACAACTTCCATGGCACCACAGGAGATTCCAATGCAGTGATGGCATCTCAGCTCCCATCCTGGAGCAGTTGGGGAATCTCCTTTCATTCCTCAGCTTCCACACGGGCACTCAAAACTGACCAATTAGGTGGCCAGCGTGTGTTAATTAATTAGCTAATTAATATCTATTAAGTGTTTTGAGTCGCTTGCAGCCATCCCAAACCCAAAGCACCTTTCCCTTGTGAATTCCCTGGCTACAGGGAGCTGGAATTGTCCTGCTGCTCCATTAAACAGGAAAACTGAACTGGCAGGAGTTCCTCCCCTGAAAGGTGAGCAAATCCTGGGCTGAAATTCAGGGATTTTCCACTTACTCATCCCCAATCCAGCCTAAAGGTCTTTACTCAGCTTTTACCACCTGCAAATAAATATCATTAATGTCAACAGGAATTCCCTGGAAAAAGAGGAGAAATCCAGAGGAAAGGGCAAGGCCTGGTTTCTTCCCAAAAAAATTGGATTGAGGCAAAACTTCATCCTCTGTGGCACAGACCAGGAAGGTTTCCAGGTGTCTCCAGAGCTTGAGGTTTGGAATTTGTGTGGCCTCGTTTTCTCTTTCATCTCATCCTGGAGAAATGAGGGAAAGGGGTGATCGATGAAAAATCCATCGATCTGTGTTTACAGCTGCTGAGAGAGGCTGGAAAATTCCTGAGCTTTCCCTTGGAGGAAGCACTGATTTATGTCTGGATTTTTTTTCCACCCATTTTTTACAGAGTCTTTTCCACCCAGCTTTTTACAGAATTTGTGGACAGCTGATATCCTCAGGATTCACTTTTCCCACCAAAAGAGAAATGTGTGGGTCTGGAAGAAGCTCCTGGGTGTTGGCAGGAATGGGAAGGGATTTCAGGTCCAGCAGGAATCCAGACACACGTCAGGGAGGAGAAGGTGAAATAAGACTTGTCCCAAAGTGGAGATGGGACATGCAGAGAGCAAAAAACATGGGAAAGGGGCTGGAAAACAAGGTAAATTCAAGGAATTTCTCCATGGAAAGCATGCTCAGGCCTTGGAGGTGCCCAGGGAGGTTTGGAATCCCCATCCCTGGAGGTGTCCAAGGAATTCCTGGATGTGGCACTCAGTGCCAAGGTGGGGATTGGTCTCAGGTTTGTATGGATGATCCTAGAGGGCTTTTCCAGTCTCAGTGATCCTGGAATTCTGGGAAGTTTGATTTCTTTGCAGGAAGTGACACCTGAGCTTCACCTGAAAACGAGCACAGCTGGGTGAAAAAAAATCCCAAAATATCCAGCGTGTTAAATCCCTTAAGTGGACGACACAAATGCATTTTCCATGTTCTGGGAGTCTTGGGGGTTAAAAAATCCCCATTTTGTTTCTATCTTCTCCAAGAAAGGCATTTTAAACTGCCAGAGGGCAGGGATGGATGGGCTACCCAGAAGAAATTCTTCCCTCTGAGAGTGATGAGAGGCTGGACTGGAATTCCCAGATTTGCTGTGGCTGCCCCACAGCCATTTGCTGTGGCTGGATCCCTGGCAGTGCCCAAGGCCAGGTTGGACACTGGGGCGTGGATCCACCTGGGATAGTGGGAAGTGTCCCTGCCATGGGACTGGGTGGGATTTAAGGTCCCTTCCACCCCAAACCAATCTGGGATTCTGGGAAGGACATTTAGGATGATCACTCCAAAATTAAACCCAAGGTGATCCTGGATCCAAAGAAACCAAACGGGTGCAGCACCAGGGATGGGGATGGGAAAAGGAGCAGGATCACTGCTGTTCATGGAAAGGGGAATTTGGGCACCATCCTTGCTCTATCCTGGTTGGAATGTGGGTCCAGGAAAGCTCCCGTTAGCCTTGGCAGCCCCATCCCAGGGGAGCCTTTGTGTGAACCCCACAGGTCCCAGCTTCCCAAGATCCATTAAAACCCTGGATCCAGAGGCAGAGGTCCAGTGGGGCTGGGCTTAGCAAAAACAACAACAGAACAATCCAAAATCCTTTGGGAATATGGGAGAAAGCACAGATGGGCTGGAAAAGGACATGGAAGGGAGGGTGGGATCACTCTTCGCCTTCCTCAGGGCTTGGAGCATCCCTAAAATTCTTCCTGTGCCAGGGACTCCACATGGAGCCCAGGCCTTGGCAGAGGAGGCAGGATTAATGGAGTCCCACACCTGAGGGCAGAAGGAATTTGTTTATTTGGAAACAAAAGTTGTTTTTCCCATTTTTTGGGGGTTGTTTTGTTTCAGCCTCCAGGCCCTTCCAGTCGGGGCCAAGTCAGGGAGCAGGCAGGAGGCCTGTTGGGATTTAACCCTGCTCCTGCTGCTCCCTGACAAGTGCAGGAGAAATAAATGTCTTTTTCTGTGGACTAAATCCAGAAAAGAATCTTTAGGGTGCTGCCAAGTCCTGCCAACTGGGGATTCCCTGGAAAAAGAGGAGAAATCCAGAGGAAAGGGCAAAAGTGCAAGGCATGGTTCCTTCCCAAATAAAACCCCTGGACTGAAGCAAAACTTCATCCTCCATGGCACAGACTAGGCAGATTTCCAAGTGTCTCCAGAGCTTGGGATTTTGTGTAGTTTATCCCATAGAAAAGAGGGGAAAGGGATGAGGAGGGATCCATGTTCCAGGCAGGAAAAGTCCTGAGCTTTCCCCTGGAAGATGCAGGATTTACTTATTTTATGAGTGTTACCATATCCTCTTCCTCTCCCTCTCCCTCTCCCTCTCCCTTTCCCTTTACATTTCCCTTTGCCTTTCCCCTTCCCATTCCATTTCCCCTTCCCTTCCCTCTTCCTGGATGAGAATTTTTGGGGTTGTATTTTCTCCCCTGGTGCCTGAGATAAGACTCCCTGAAAAAGAAATATTCCCAAAAAATCATTTCGTTCCGGGAAATTTCCTTTCCTTTGAAAGGAAAGCAAAAAATTCCATGAGCATTCTGAGGACAATTCTATCACCTGACTTTCTGCACTTGCAGCAGGTTCATGAGCCTACAAAGCAAGGCATGAGCCTGAGCCTAAAATTTCTGGGAGCCGAAGGCTGAGGAAAGAGGGAGATCCAGGTAAATATCCAGGATTTGTAGCTTCCTGTGTCTAAGGAGATGAAAATCCACAGAAAGCTTTGCCACAGTGTTCCGTTTTCCAGGGAGATTTCATTTTGCTGCTCCAAGTCAGGAATCAGAGGAACATCATCCATGCAGGGGCTTTCTTGGGAACTTACTCCAAGGAAATACCAAATCCTTCATGGAAAACCAAAAATCAGCTCATTGAACAACTAATTCCAAGGGTGAGCACCCCAAAACAGCACTGGAAAACATTCCTGGCTGGAATGCCGAGCTTTTGGCTTATCATTTTGCTTTTTTCATGGATCTGCCTCGTGACTTGGATTCCGTTTGTCCCATCAGGAAATGGGAGAAGAAGCTGAGGAGAGGCTGAGCTCCAAGGCCAAAATCAAAGGAATTCTTTCCCAGGAAGGGCTCTCTGTGGCGTTGCTTCCAGGTTGGAATCTCAGTTCATGCCACGGTTTCAGGAAAAGGAGAGGGAGAGCTGGGGAATGTTCTCATTCCAGAGGTGAGAAGAGAGATGCAAATTTTCCCTTTTTTCCTCCTATAGTTTGCAGTTTGTCACAAGGAAAACACAGAGGAGACCGGGAAAGGTGCGATGAAAAGCGACATTCCATGGAAAAACTGGATGCAGCACAAATCCCGTGTCCAGGTGCTCAATCCATAGGGAATGTCAGTTTTCCTCTTCTCTCAGGTTTCACCCAATCTCTGGATCCGGGATATCGCCGCGGCACCAAAGGGCCGCAATTCCTCCGGCGATTTCCAGTGTGGATGGAGCACGGGACACAGGGAATGCCAAGGATTAAGGGATTTATTAGCAATGCCTTTGAGCTATTTTTCCTATCAAAACATGGAAACAAAAAGTTACAAATTATTGGGAATTCTGCCAAGGGGTTACACAACCGACACTGAGGCAATGAAGCCAAAAGCGCGACTCCATTGGGTGGGAATCGCTCCCAGCCAGAAGGACTCCAGGCCCTCCCAGGAGATGTGGTGAACTCTGAGTAGGTGAAACTTGACCAGGAATATTTCTGGAAAAGAACCTGGGACACAGGTCCCAGCCAGGTGGAAGCTCCAGGAGACAGCTGGTTGCTCCCCTGAGCTGGAATTGCATCCAGAGTAGAACGGGAGAGAAGGAAGTTTTTTAATCCATGAGATGTTTCAACCTGGGAGGTGGATGAGGCTCCTGGGGTGCACCAGAACATTCTGGAAATCCACCCAGTCCAGCTTTTAGGCCACTGTGGAGGACTAAAGATGTGAGATAAACCTGGATTCGGGTTCACCCAGCATGTTCTCCCACATTCCCAGAGAAGGTCAGAGTTGTTTCCTCATGGAGAATCCAGGTCACAGAGGACACTGAAGGTCACCCTGGCTCCGACTGCTTCTCCAGGAAAAACCAGACTATGGTAAAAAGTGTTTTATCCACTGATGTCTTGGAGATTTCTCCAATAATTTATGGAGAAATTTATTTTGGAGAATCACAGAATTATGGAATGGTTTGGGTTGGAAGGGACCTTGAATGGATCCAGCCCCAACCTTCCACCATCCCAGGTTTCTCCAAGCCCTGCCCAACCTTGGATGCTTCCAGCCACAGCTTCTTTGGGAATACCCATGCCAGGGCCTCACCCTCATCCTCATCCCGATTCCCGAACTCTGGCATCCAACCCTTCCAGAGGGGTCCCTGCCCATGGCAAGGGATGGAACTGGATCGTCTTGGAAATCCCTTCCCACCCAAACCATTCCAGAATTTCAAAGGAAGCAGCATCTTAGGACCTTGGATGCTCCCGGGAAGTTCCAAAATGCTCCTGGATTGATTGACTGCTGGATTCCACAGGGATAGGAACACTGGGAATCTGTCACTGGAAGATTTAGGAGAGACCTAGAAAGCCCAGCCCAGCAAACCAGACTTGGTATTAAGGGCAGGACTTGTCCCAAATTGCTCCAGGGACAGCCCTGGCTTGGCTTTGGATATTCCAGGAGCTTCCCACTCCAGTGAATCCCACTTATCCCAACATTCCACATCCAGTTCTTTTCCTAGGCAGGACTTTGGGCTCAGCTCCAACCACTTTTTAAATTATTTTTAACATTTGGGCTCCTTTAACCCTTTTTCCTGTTTTTATTGCCAAAAAAGAGCCTTTAACACTCCCCTTTTCCCTGATTTATTCATAGAAGTGTCCGGTGGAGGGGTCCATGATTTTTGGGACAGGATTTGCTGCTCAAGGGGCAACTGGAAGATGAAAAGAGTTGGAATTTTTCCTGGGAAGAGCTGACTTAGGGCACCTCTCAGCACCATTTTTTGGCCAGAAAGTTCCAAAAAAATGCTTGGAAAACTTCTGCCAAAAAAATTCCTAACTGAGAACAGAACTTTTGGGACATACCACAGTTCCAGAGTTTTTTCAAGGAAAAGTAGACATTCCAGGGAAAGAATCTGGGGAATACAAATTTCAGAAAATAGGGAAAAAATGCTGGGATTGTATTTTAGAATTCTGAGGCATTGCTTTATTTGTGTTACTGTAATTCCAGAATAATTCTGATAATTTTCCATGGATTCATCAGGCAATGTGACTGAGGCTGTCATGATCGAATCATGGAAGTATTCCCTGATTTCCTTTTGTTTTCCTTTTCCAATTATTCCGGTCAAAACTCCCATTGGATATCAAACCTGCCCTGTTTGTGTTGTAATTAATTGGTAATGAAGCACCTCAATTACAACAAAAACAGGAGCTCCTTTGATCCAGGAACGAAGACAAGGAATTCTCAGAGGCAGCTGCTCGGGAGGATTTGGGGAAAAGAAAATAGAAATGGGATTTTGGAAGGGTTTCAGGGCATTATGGGATGCCAGGAACACCTTCCATAACATAGGGAGAAACGTACAATGTAATGTAATATATAATATATTATAAAATTATATTATAACACTATAATATTATAATATTATAACAGTATAATATTATAATATCATAATATTTAAATATATAATTATATGTTTTATATCTATAAAATTACTATATTATAAATATATAATGCATAAATAATAATATTAATAATATTTATAGTATTAATATAGATGTTGATATTAATATTAACAATGTGCTAAAGTAACTGTTAGTAACAATGTACTAAAGTTAGTAACAATGTACTAACAATTAACAATATACTAAAGTATTATAGAAAAATACTTTATAAATATATATATTTTATAATGTATTAAATGTAATAAATAAAATTATTATAAAGTAAATATAAGAAAATAATATATATATAAATTGTATATATAAATAAAATCATTATATATACATATGTATACTATAAAATACTGTGAAATATTATATAATATAATCAAATATTATTTAAATCCCATAAAATAACACAGGAATTCCTAAAACTCTGTTTTTGGAGAGAAAAATTCCTGGTGGTTTCTAAAGGCATTGGGTTTGTTCTGCCTCCAAGGGAAAACAGGAGAAAATCCTTGGAAAAGGGGAATGTGGAGCATCAGCCTCTTGGATAAATCCCAGGGATAAGGAGCTGCAGCATCTCCCATCCCCCTAATCCAGCTCCCATTTCGGATCCTGCCACAGGAACATCCAGGAGAATCCTTTGGAAGGATTCCAAAGGAAAAACTTATCCCTACAAGGTCCCTTTCCCCAGGAATATCTTTGGGAGAAGCTGGAAAAGTGGGATCTCTGCTCTGCTTCCCTCTCTTCACAACCCTGCTTGGACCCGCAGGTCCTGAGGCCTTTTCCAGTCTTGGTGGTTCCATGAATCCACAGTTGGGAATGATCCACGCTCCTTACAACATAAAATCACCTGGAGGAAATTCTTCATCCATCACTTGCAGGTTTCTTCCAGAATTCCAAGATTTTTCTGGGAATAAACATTTTCCAAGGCAAAAGGAAGCCAAGCCAAGACCAGTTAGGCCAATCCTTCATTTTTTTCTCCTAAAACTTTGATTATTAAACTAATAAAAAACGATTCATTAAATTAATAAGATCTTATTTTATTATTTAGTTTATTTTATAATATATTATTTAATATATTATTTATTATATTTTATTATTTTAATACATTATCAATAATATATTATTACTTTATTATTTTATTATTTTATTTTTTATTATTAATTATATGTTTTTTAATAATTTTTTTATTTTTATTAATTTCATTAATAAAAATTACTATAATAATTTTGGTTTTCTAAAATATGAAGTATCTATTAAAACATCATCTTTATACAAATATAATAAAGTTTTATGCATATAATTAAAAACCATTATTATAGATAAATTATGAATAAATTATAATTATAAAAATTATATCTAGAATTATACAATTATAATCATAATTTATTTATATATTATTATAATTATTACAATTATATAATTATAATTGTAAATAATAATAATTAGAATTGTGTAGCATAAAAACATAACATAGATATAAACATAAATATATAAGTAAAATAAAATTCTATGGATTATATAAAAATGCAGCTATATAAATTTTATTTAAATTATATTATTTTATATTTTTCTTTTTTTAAAAAAAGGGGGGGAAATTAGGAAAAAGCCCTTAAGGCTTTTAATTAAAATTAATACAAATACTTCATTTTTATTTAAATGGCATTAATTAATGGCAAGATAATTCCACTAACAACTTCTTACCTTGGATTTTCTTATCCAACTTGATTTCTTTTTGAGTTCCTTTGGAGGAGCAGATCCAAGATTTTATCTATTCCCTGTATTTTCCTTAAAGTTGGGATTCTTCCAGTTCCCAACTTCCAACAGAACTTTTGGAGAGGGACACTTGGGGACACGGGCTGGTGGTGGGACCTGGTGACCTTGGAGGTCTTTTCCAACCTCCAACATTCCATGATTTTCTGTTCCTGTCCCACCTCCTTTGGGAAGTTCTCCTGCAGGCCCAGAGTTATCCGAGGTCATGGGAAGGGCTCTCCTTGGGGGCTTCTGCCGGGATTCCCAAGGATTTTCTTCCATGTTCTTGTGATTGTGTTTCCTCACATTCCAAAGGCAGAGCCATCGGATTTCTCCATCATCCAAGGAAGCTGAGGATAATTTTGCTGGGAAAACCAAGTCCTGGTCTCACCTGGATGGATGGTTGGGAATTCCTCTAGTTGGTGGGAGCCAAACAAAGCCATTTCTGGGATCAGGACACATTCCCAGCCTTCCTCCCTCTTCCTAAAAGCCCCTCTTCTCCAAAAGTTGGGGATTTGGGAGTTTTCTGCTCATCCCCCAGCCAAGGAGGGGAAAATTCCCACAATCCCTTTATTGTCTCTCCTCTCCTCCAGAATTCCCAATGGGAGACAATCCTGCAGCTTTCCAAACCCAAAGGAGCACCAGAGACACTGAAGGAGAACCAGGATTTGCCTTTTGGTTTAGTCCACAAGGAGATCTTGGATCTTGGGCTCCTTCCTTGGATCCCAGGCTCCTTCCTTGCTGTTCCATTTGGGAAAGCCAGGACTCCTGAAGATGGACCTCAGGAAGAGGGATGAAAGCAGGAATCTGGGAATGTGTCCTGATCCCAGGAATGGCTTTGTTTGGCTTCCACCAAAAAGAGGAATTCCCAACAATCTGGGACTTGTTTTTCCCAGCAAAACCATCCTCATTTTCCTTGGATGATGGAGAAATCCAGTGGCTCTGACTTTGGAATCTGGGGAAACAACCATGAGGAGATGGAAGAAAATCCTTGGGAATCCTGGCAGAAACCCCCAAGGAGAGCCCTTTCCATGACCTTGGATAACTCTGGGCCTGCAGGAGAACTTCCCAAAGGAGCTGCGCCAGAACAGAAAACCATGGAATATTTGTGTGGATCCATCCCTTTGGCAAAGCTCAACTCCTGGCCCAGCTCAGGGACGCTTTTCCGTGGAATTGTCTTTGTTTCTCCACGTCTGACCTCACAAATTCTTCTTTCCTATTTTTCTTTTTTTTCCCGCCAATTTTCCCCCCCTCCTCCTCTCGTGCCTTCCCGTTTTTCCTTTTGTGCCACCAGCACGAAACAGCTCCGGGCTGGAGTGAAAGAAGCAAGGAGCAGCAAGGAATCAAGCGGGATAATGGGAAGAAAGGCTCAATGGCTCTCCCGGGATTTCTCAGGGTTTCTCTCCAACTGTTTTCCACGGAGTCGAAAGTTCAACCTCCCATTTGCTGGAAAGGAAGGGGGGAAAAAAAGTAAAAAATTTTAAAAAACCAAAAAAACCAAACCAAACAACAAAAAAAATGGAGAGAAAGAAAGAGGACAAGTCGTGATGTGGGAATCTTTGGCCTGGGATGAAAATGGAAGGCGCCACTCGGAAAAGCGGAGCTCTTCCAACGAGATCCAGATGTTCCTCGTGTTCCTAAACACATCCAGGCCGTTTCCAATTAGCCTGGAATTAGAGCAATAATGGGAAACAAAACAGGGGTGGTGCTTGGGGTTGTTTTCCCTCGCTCTGCTCCGTGTCCTTCCCGCTCTGCCCCAGCTGGATCGGGAGCATTCCTCCAGCTGCCATCTCCTTCCTGGAACAATCCCCATCATCCCATTATTCCCCTCATCCCTCCTTCCCTCATTTTGTGGGACCAGTCCTAGAGCTCAATGAGAATGGCTCATTCTGCTCATTTTCTGCTCCTTAGGAGCTCCTGGATAACGAATTTTGAGGCACTTCTATGGAATTTTGGGGATTTGTTTGTTTTTTCCAAACCAAGCCTTGACCAAATGTCTTTTCTCTGCTGTGGGACTCCTGATTGGGGCAAAAATCAGGGAAGGATTTGTCTCTAAATATTGGATTTTGGGTTTCCTCATTTAAGCAAAAATCAGGGAGGGATTTCTCTCCAAATATTGAATTTTTGGGATTCCTCGTTAGGGCAAAAATCAGGGAGGGGTTTGCCTTCAAATATTGGAAAATGGGGACTCCTCATTTGGGTAAAAATCAGGGAGGATTTGTCTCCAAATATTGAATTTTTGGGATTCCTAGTTAGGGCAAAAATCAGGGAGGCATTTGTCTCCATATATTGGAATTTGGAATCAGAAATTGTCCTGAAGTGCTTTTTTTCCTCAATTTCTTTTTCCCAAAGAAATCAGGGATTTTGTTGAGGATTTTTAGGTGCTCGAAGTCAAGTTAAAAGTACAAACAAATTGAAAGTATCCCAAATCCAGCTCCTCTTTCCTGACTTCCCGCATTTCCTTTTGCAAATCCATATTTTAAGCCTTTTCCTCTGATTTTTTTAGTGGAAGATTCAATGCCCAAGGCAGGGAATTGGAAGGAAATGATCCTTCAGGTCCCTTCCAACCCAATAATTCCATGATTTCTTAATATCATGTTTTTATAGTGGGCAAATCATTAAAATAGTTAATTAATGAAAAATAATTATATGAGGTATATAAAGAATACCTAATAAAATAATAAATAATAAGAATAAATACTAGAAATAAAGAATATAATAAAATTAAAATTAAATATGAATATAAAAATTAATAAAATAATAAAATAAAACCTAAAATTTAAATAACATTTAAATAAAATATAAGTAAATAAAATATGCATAATAAATAGGTAATAAAATAGAGAGTAGATATCAATAATAAAATATAGATCATAAATAAGCACATTTAGGAGGAAAACACTGGGAGTTTCAGGCCAGGAATTCCAGACTTCCTCACTCCCTTGGAAAATCCAAAGGAATTGTCCAAACATCCCAGGACAAGGAGCAAGCAGAGGGTCCCACATGGGGGGAGAAGCTCTCCCAGATCATTCCCACCCTTGGGAATGTGCAGAGGGATGTGGGGAGGGTACCAAGGTGGGAATGGCAAGAAAGGGAAGCGGAGCGATTGAATTGATCTCCTCTCCATGGAATGCTGGATGGGAGTGGTGGGAGCCACATTCCTGAGATTGGGAAGGGTTGGGAATTTTCTGCCAGAAACCTGGGACGAGTGATGCCTTCACCAGGGAAGGCAGGGGCAGAGCAGGATTCTGCCCCCCAGACCAAGCTAGGACCCCTTCCACATCCAGAAGGTGAATTCTGGAATTCTCTCTGTGGATTTCAGCCTCTCCACACCCCTGGATCGGGCAGGATGGAACAAACCACGTGAAACTCCTCAAATTCCACATCCATGGTGCTCCCAGCCTGTTTTCTGTGGCTCTTCCCATGTGGCCACATCCATTCCCCTTTGCTGTGTTCCTCAGCCAAGAACCAAGGGCAGGCACCTTCCAAAATCCTCATTTTCCCTCCCTCCCGTTCCCACAGAGGAGATCCAGAAGGAAGCTCCCTGTGGAGCATCTCCGGCCTTCCCAATACCCACCCTCATTTATCAGGAGATCAATCCCTTTTTTCTTTCCCATCCCCTCCTTCCTAAGTCCATTTATGGCAACCTGTGGCCTCCACATGGACATTGTTCTCCTTTGTTGGAGCTTCCTTGATTTCCCTGGAGATTGTTCCAGAAGACAGAGGAATTAAATAAAACAAATGGATTCTGGGTTATTTACTTTCATTTTTCCACTTTTTTTGTGCCTCAATTTGTGTGTTTTAATTAAGGGAAGAGAACCAAACAATGGGATCATCCCATTAGCTCCTAAATGTGCTGGATGGGATGCTCCTTGTGGGAAGATGCCTCCTTGAAGGAACAAACAGGAAACTCCCTGGGGAAGCCACTTCCATGAGACCCTGCCCAGCACATCCCAGTTTGTGCCAGTGCAGCCTGGAATGCTGAGGTCCAGCTCCATCCTGATCCCGTGATTCCAAAGCCGCTGAGGAGCTCCAGAGGGTTTATTCCCTCCAGGATGAGGCTCCTGGACATCCTCCAGCCACCAGCTGGCCCAAATTCAGGTGGCTCCTCTGTCTCCAAACTACAATTCCCAGCTTTTCCAGACCTGGCTTAACAGGGACAGGCTTAACACAGGCCCTTGCTTTGCTGGATCAGCTGCACAGCAGAGCTGATCCATGCTCTGGAAAACCTGGAAGCTGTGCATGGACCTGCCCAAGCAGCATAGCCAGAGGGTGCTCCAGGCTCCTGGAGATGTGTCCTGGCTCAAGGGAAATCCCAGTTTGGAGCCAGGACACATCCAAGGATAGGTTGTGACCCCAGAATTGGGGATTTGCTTCCTCAGGCAGCTGGAAAATCCCAGGACAACTTACCTGGCCTGTTCCCATCCTTTTCCAAGGGACCGGAATTCCTCCTGTGCTGCTGGAGGGGATTTCCATGGGACAGACCCGATTCCAGGTGTGGATAGAACTTTGGGCACTGCTGGCTTGGACAGGGAGCCGGGAGAACCTTCCTGAGCTCCTGCACAGGCTGGGAGGGACATGGAGGGGCTGGAGCGTGGCCAGGGAAGGGAATAGAGCTGGGAAGGGACTGCAGAATTCCTGAGGGAACTGGGGAGGTACTGCAGAATCCCTGAGGGAGCTGGGAAGGGGCTGCAGAATTCCTGAGGGAGCCAGAAAGGGGCTCAGCCTGGAGAATAGGAGGATCAGGAGGGACCTTGTGGATCTGCACAAGTCCCTGACAAGTTGGAGGCAGGCGGGAGTTGGGATCTGATCCCAGGGAATAGCAGGAAAAGAGGGAACAGCTTCAGGCTGGGCCAGGGGAGGGGCAGGCTGGACATCCGCAGGAATTTCCTCATGAAAAGCATGGTCAGGCCTAGGGAGTGCCCAGGGAGGTTTGGAATACCCATCCCTGGAGGTGTCCAAGGAATTCCTGGATGTGGCGCTCAGTGCCAAGGTGGGAATCAGTCCCAGGTTGGACCTCCTTGATCCTGGAGGATTTTCCAACCTCAACAATTCCATGATTAGGGCAATCCTCCCCTGGCTCCCACTGGTCCCAGTTGGGCTGCAAATCCACACCTCCCAGGTTCTTCCAGGTCAGGTCAGTGCCACAGCACAGACAGGACCAAAGCTGCTTCCAAGGAGCAATCTCCAGCAGCTCCATCCCGGTGCTGAGCCAGGAGAATCCCGATTCCCTTCATCCCTGCTGTTCAAACCTCTCGTCCAGGAGCAGCAGGAGCTTGGATTCCACCCACAGCCTGTCACACTCTGGCAGCCCAGGAGGGAAAATCGACCTTTGGAGCTCCACAGGAGCCGAGGCCGAGGAGCCCCTCCCCATCTGCTTCCCATCCAACCTTTCAGCTCAGGCACATTCCCATCAGGAACACCGGGGATCATCGGAGCTGGCGTGAGAAGGGCAAGCAGGGCTGGCAGAAAATCTCTCCAAATCTTGAAGTTTGAGGCTGGCCTTGAGTGGGGAGTAATCCCAAATAGGAGAGGTGAGGGGGGGATTCCAGGCTGGAATCAGCACCCAGGGAAAGGGTCAGGGCTAATTGTGAGTTTTATAAATTATGGCAAATTGTGAGTTTTGTAAATTACTGCTAATGGTGAGTTTTATAAATTGCTGCAAATTTAGGATTTTAGGGGGAGAGAGGGGAGTATGGAAATGAGCCTCGTTCCCCGGATAAACTCTCCTGGAATTTGGTTTGGAATGGGGATGAAGCGAAGTTCTGGAATTTTCCAGAAGTTGAATTTGCCCCTTGGATCCCCCATTTTCCCAACAACAGGAGAGGCCTTTGTTCCTTTTAACAGAGAAAAAAAGGGATTTTAACCTCCAGCCCTAATCTTTAGGACGTGTTCAAAGTTCAGTTTGCTCTTTGCAGCCATCAAAAAATGCAGATTATTAATTTGCATTTTGATCAGAGATCTGGGCCCAACTGCGCTCACAGATCAAGGAATATCCTGGAATAACCAGGTCTATCTGGGATCTTGCAGCATGGAAACAAACAGAAGGAAAGGAGAAAAATAGTGGAAGTTTTTTCCAGAAATTTCCTGTTATCATAGAGCAGGAAAGGAGAAAAATGGTGGAAGTTTTTCTGGGAATTTCCTGTTATCATACAGGAAATCCATGGATTCTGTCAGTTTTTAACTAACCTGGCACACGATGCCCAGAGATGTTGTGGATTTCCCATCCCCAGAAGTGTCCAAGGCGAGGCTGGAAAAGGCTTGGAGCAATCTGGGACAGTGGAAGATTCCCTGACCATGGAAGGGCCTGGAATGAGATTATCTCCAAGGTCCTTTCCAACCCAATCCCATTCTGGAATTCTTGGTTTTAAAAGTCCTGTGCCCATGTTTTTCCCCCCTTCATTTAGGAAAAGGATTTGGAGGGAAAGGAGCTTTTCTCAAGGAGTTGCTTGGAGCCTTTTAAAGTAATTTTCCAGCTGGAAAATGTATTCCAAGAGAGTTTAAAGAGGGATTGCTCCTTGGAATCCAAATAAACCAGGAATGAACTTCCCAGCTCAAACATCAACCAGCACAGGTGACTGATGGACCCAGGAGGAGAATCCAGCCTTTTCCCAGGAAAAGAATTCAGTGTTTTCCCAACCATCTCCTGATCCAGGGACCATTACCAGCCCTCGTTAATCCCCATGCTCCAGCCCTGCCTAATTAATCCATTGGAATTACTCCAGGCACCTCTTCAGAGAGTTCAGCTCCTGGTTCATCCTGAGGGAGCAGGAAGAGGAGAGAAAAGAAGGACAAATTCCAAATTAAATCCATCAAGGAGAACAAAACCTCAAAAGCACTCCCAAGCCGAATGCTCCCGATGTCCTGTTCCTGCTGGGAATTCATTCCCGTTGCTCCTGATTTACAAGGGACATATGGAGGGTTGTTTACATTCTGCTCCTGGTTTATGTTCTTCCAGAAAGGAGGAATTCCTCCAGTAGGATTTGATTGCTTTCCTGTATCCCTCTCTCCCCCCACACTCTGGGATCTGGTTTCGCTTAATGTGCCCAGAAGTTTCCGGAAGAAAAGAGCTCCTTGGATATTTTTTCCCCCCTTTTTTAATGGCTAAACAAAAAGTTGGCTCTTTTCTTCCAGGAAGGTTCAGGCTGAGTCCCATTATGTGGATCCATGATCTTCCAGAGTCTTCCCTGTTTCCACAGAAGGCATCAAAAAATTGAAATTATTAATTTGAATAATCCAAGGAAGCAGCCATGGCTCCATGTGGCACATGGATGAAGAGCTTCAGCCTGGAGCATTCCAACGGAAACCATTCCCACCCATTCCTTTGGGAATTTTGGGTTCTCCAAGCTGAGCAGGGCTCCCGGTCTCGCACTCCTGCTCCACAGATTCCAAAACTTCTGTAGACCAAGGAACAAATCCAAAGGAATGTTGTTCACACCGCAAGGAAAAAAAAGAGGAATTTTTTTGTTTTCCAAAGGATCCGCACCAGAGATGAAGCTCCTCCAAGATCCCCTGAAATTCAGGTTGTGTTCCTGTTCGATGGATAATCCATGATCAAGCTGTCCACCCAGTTTATTCCCTAAATTCCTGGAGATACAGAGTGGTGTAAATTCCAACGCTGTTCCCATAGGATTTGCATCCTGGGCTGGATCCCAGGCTGCTCCAAGCCCCATCCAACCTGGCCTTGGACACTTCCAGGGATGAGGAGTTCACAGCACAGATGATCCATGAAAAATTCCTGGCTTTTGTCAAGGGGATTCCAAGGAGCCATGAAATTAGAAGACGTCATGGATAATGGAAAACGTTTTTGCTTTATAAAATTTTGGGATCCAGGTCAGAGGAGCCAAGGGCACGCAGGGTTATGATTCCATGGCCTTTTCCACGAGTTTGGCTCCTCACAACACAGGAAAACACCTGGAAACCTCAGCTTTGCTGAGCCAGAATTACCTGGGAAGGAACAGATCCGTTTTTACATGGATTTTTCCCAAACAGGACACTATGATGTTAAATTTGATCCCAGACCACCCCTCAATTCCTGGGTGCGAAATCTTACACTTTGGACACATTTGCCTGTAAAGTTACAAATTTTTAAAGAAAAAAAAGAGGCTTTTTGGGTGGTTCAATCCCTGGATACACCTTGGCAAGTGAGAGGGAAAAGCATCCCATCCATCCCTGGATAACATCCTGCTCTCCAGGTGGGAATTCCCCAACAGAGACCTTATTTTGTTATCAGAGCTCTTATCTGGTGAGTTTGAGGCTTTGGGAACACCAGAGGACTGTGAAAAATCCACGGGACCTGACATTCCAGAAGAGCCAGTGAAACACTGCAATTCAGGACAGGTAATGCTCAAGTCCCACCTATGTAAAAAACACAGGGAATGACCAAAAAAAGGGATAAAATCCCACTGAAATTTAGGGAAAATCAGCTCCTTTTAGAAAGAGAGAATTCAGAGTTCATTTAAATAAGGAACAACAAGGATGGAATTGCATCTCCTTGGCTTGTCTGGTTTTTATTTACCCTTCCTCCCTTCCTTGGAAAAGCATCCCAGAGCAAAAAACAAAGGGAAACGAGCCCGATAAATGGACCATCAAGAAGAATAATTAGTCCAGAAAGGAAAATTAAATAGCGGCAGCCACTAATCAGCTGCTCTCGCTGCAAGGAGGAGGCTGGGGAAGGAATTGAATTCTTGGAGGAGCCTCTGAGGCAGAGTGGAAAGTAAAAATCCAGCTGGGCAGAAATTGGAGCAGGTCTGGGAGCAAGGAACAGGTGGAATTGGTTAGGGAAGAGCTCCCTCCCAGCCGGCTTTTCCACCCTCCCAGTCCCCTCCTGGTTTTCCCTCCTGGATGGCAGATCCAGGAGCTGGGAAGGGAAAAAAGTGTCCCCCTCTGAGATGGTGGAGCTGATCCAGCTGGGAGAGGTGCTGGGAGGGATCCAGGGGGATCCCAATGTCCAGCTTCCCACCTTTCCCCAAAGCGTCCATGAGATGTTTTAAACTAATCTTCTTTGCTGTGGAGTGTGTTGCATTGGTAAATCTCTTAGTTTTTTGGGATGTCGGGATTTTTATCAATGAAACGCCATCAGTTTTTGGGAATTTTAATTCCCACGTGGTGGAACGTGCCTGTTTAACTTGGAAAACATCTTTGGGAAAAGGTGGGAGGTTGGAGACTGGAGGAGAAAGTCTTGGGATGGCTCACAGCCCTTCCGTGCTTGGAATGGGAAATTCCTTGGGGAAACCACTTTTTCCAAACACAGAATCATGGAATCATGGAATGAAACCATCCAATGCAAACACATTGGAAGCCCGCCCCGTGTGTGTTTCTTTATCTCATCCCATGGCAGCCTCAGGAGGAACCCCCAGTCCCACAACAGGAATAATCAGATTTGTTTTCTTCAGGAAAAAAAACAAAAACCCCATCCCTTAAAAATATTTTCAGGCTTTGGGTGGGAAATATTCCCTGAGTCTGCAAATATTTTCTATCAGGAATTTGTTGGAGTTCTGGATGTTTCCCAAGGTAAACACACACGTGTCACCACACGGGAATTAAAATTCCCAAAAACTGATGGCATTTCATTGGTAAAAACCCCAACATTCCAAAAAAGAAGAGATTTAACAATGCAACACACTCCACGGAAAAGAACATTCCCTGAGTTTCAATAGAAAATCCCAGAATTCCATGGATGGGTGACTTCATCCCAAAAAAAAACCAAACGTGGCCCATACAGACGTAACAAACCTGGGAGTCATCCTGAGGCCAAATGGGGGAATTAATCCAAGTGGAAAAGATCAGGAAAAGGAACTCAGGATTGAGGATCTGCCTCAAAAGCTCCGGTCTTTCCTACATCAACATTCCTGAGCAGTTCAGAAGAGATCCAGGATCATCCCAGGGTTTCCAGAGGCAGCTCAGGCAAAAGGAGAGGAAATTTGTGCAGCCGCTGGAGAAAACCACAAGAGAAGCTCTGGATGTTTCTGTTATTCCTTGAGCAAATATCAGGAGCCAAAATATTCAGGGACTGGGTTCAAACGTTGCCAGGGTGGGTGAGTATTCCAAGCATTTTCAGCTTTCCTGGGATGAACAGCATCTGCACAGGAGGAGGGAATTTAGGGAAATTCAGATACCCCTGGCTCGGGTCAGCACTAGAAGCTGGATCCTGACACAGCACGGGAGATTCGGTATGAATAATTCATTCCCTGAGGGAAAGAAATCTTCAAAAATTCTGGGGTTTGGGCCCACCAAAAATATTTGCAGACTCAGGGAATATTTTCCACCCAAAGCCTGAAAATATTTTAAGGAGTCAGGGTTTGCTTAGATTTTTTTTTTTTTTTTTTGCTATTTTTTTACTCCAATGCCACTGCTTGAAACAGAATTGTGGGGCTAAACTTGAGTGTAAGCCAACTAAGCTTAGAGATGATCCCATTCCCAGATTTCACTGGCACCTGCCAGGTGTCACCTCCCCATCCCAAGGCCACCAGAGGTGATCCCAACCCAAAATCTGGGACAGGAACTTCATTCATCCCAAATTTGGTGCTCATCTCAAACACCCCTGGCTGGGAAAATCAGCCTTGAGCGATCCCCTGGGTCCCCATCACAGCTGGAGCCACTTCTGGAGGGCTCCTGGAGCAGGGAAAGGAAAATCATGGAGCCACAGGTGGAGTTTTTTGGTGTGGAGGGAGGACTGGGGTTGGGGACAAAGGGACAGTTTGTCCCAGTGCCACCAAGAGGCCCCATGGCACCGATTCCCACTCGAATCCCGGGAGCAGAGGCCTCTGGAGCCCAAATCCAACCAGGAGAATGAGTCAGGCACCTGGCAGCGCATTCCAGGGATATTTGCCAAGGCAAGTTTATTCCCTGCTCCTTTCCTTCCTCGTCTCCTCCCCTTTTCCCGCCTTCCGTGAGTAACCGGAGGCAAATCCTTCAATCCATGACTCTGGCACAGCCCAGGATTTGGCAGGAAGCTGCTCAGGTGAGGCAGTGCTTTAACTTTGACCTTTTCATGCCTCTCCCCAGCTTTTCTCCTGGAATATTTCAGATTAACCCAGGAAACCTCCCAGGTGTGTAATTCAGCTCTTCTCTCATCCGCTGGGAATGGGGATACAAACCAGGCAGGATCCCACTTTTTCCCACCAGGTTGTTTAGGGTGGATTCTGGCACGAGGAGATTGGGATGAGATCCCAGCTCTGCCTTGACAAGTCCTGACAAAATTCCTCCCCATCCCAATTTTGCCACGCTGGATTCGTGCTCCAGCTTGGCTCCGTGCAGGGGGGACATTCCCAGTGTCCCCACATCCCTGCCAGTAGATCCCACCAGTTGAATTCCATCCAAACCAGGGAGATGCCATTTGGGGGGAGTGGTAAACACAAAATCTATGGAATTGTAGGATATCCTGAGTTGGAAGTGACCCAAAAGGATCCAAACCCAACTCCAGATCCTGCACCAGGACAGATCCAAGAATCCCCTCCCATGCCTGGGAGTGTCCCAAACCTCTGGCAGGTTTGGAATCTGAAATTCCAATGGGCTTTCCCTTCTGCTATCCCAGGTGAATCCAAGCCCCAGTGTCCAACCTGGCCTTGGGCACTGCCAGGGATCCAGGGGCAGTCACAGCAAATCTGGCAATTCCAGCCCAGCCCCTGCCCACCCTCCCAGCCAGGAATTCCTTGCCAAGATCCCAGCCCAATCTCCCCTTTCCTAGTGGAAGCCATTCCCTGGCTCCTGTCCTCTCCTTCCTTTGTCCAAGCTCCCTTAAAGTGCTGGAATACTGGGATAGGTGCCCCTGCTCCAGTTTCCCACTTTCCTAAAAAAAGATGGATGTGAGATGGCCATTATTGTATTAACTCCTCCTTCTCTTACTGATGGAAAAGTGGGATCTGCTTCCCAATTTTTCAGAAGCAATCCATTAATTAGGAAGTCTATTCAAAACTGGGCTGGCTGCATTTTCTGGGATCACCTCTTTTCTTGGGATGTAGGGAAAAAAATTCCATTTCTCCCCCACAACTACAGAAGGGTTCCTTGGTTCTACAGCCATGGCGTGGAATTGGAAGCATCCACCTTTTCCTGGTTACCTGATCCCGAGTCTGCATTTCCTTTACTGCAGGAATCCAAAAGAAACCCCAAAAATTTTGTTTTAGATGGAATCAAAATATTGGGAACCTTGATCACACTTTGGGTTGATTTTCCGCTCCTCATTTCCAGCCTACTCAATTCAAGAATTCCAGGATCACATCCACATTTTGGAAATCCCCCACATTTTGGGTTCAGTCATATGATTTATTCGGAGGATTTTGGGGATACAACGTTGTGATCCAATTCCAAGCAGAAACCTCTAAGTAATGGAAAAAGAGAAGATTGTGAGTGTGGAAATCAGGGCAGGTTTCAGATCCATTTCCAAAGTATCCAAATTCTAGATACTGATAAAATCCTTGGGTATCATTGATGCCATTATTGCTCTGGAAAAGAATATCCCAGGAGCATCTGCAAATTTGGGATCTGAAGAGTGGGGAGACAAAGGAAAAAGAGGGTAAGTGGGTTAAATTCTTGGAATGAAGGGCGGCCCAGAGAAGGATTGGGAATTGCTGCTGTGCAGCATCCCAGGAGCGCCACTCCATATTCCCATGGCATAGTAGGTGAGGTCATTCCAGAGGTATTTCCAGAGGGAAAACTGATCCCTTCCAGGGAACTTCAAATCCACCTCTGAAGGAGGTGACGTTACCTGGACACAATTCCGATGGCTAGGAAAAATGCCAGGAATGTGAAGTGACAGGGGTGGTTTCACAGAAACCTCTCAAGGATCTCCAGCTTCCTCCTCAGCCTTCATTAAAAAAAAGGAAAAAAATAGAGAAAGAAGAATTTTACCAACCATGAAGTCACTGAAGGTCCTTGTTCAGGGTTTAAGGAATGTGGAATATTTACTGGCAGGGCAGGAATCATCCAAAAGTGGAAGGAGTCCATTAATTACAGGAGTAAATATAATTATCCAGAGTTTCCACAAGCAGCTTTGGAAAAGTATTCCCTTCTCCCTAAAAAGTGGCTCCAGAAGAGAATTGTGGCACCTGGCAGGAAAACAACCAAGGAGACACTTCCAAAATCCAGGTCCTCTCTTGGGCTGGAGAAAAGAAATGCAGGGAAGACACTGAGGTTGTCAGAACAATTCCCAGAGTTCTGAGCACTGGGAGATGCTTGGAAGGAGTAGTAGATGAAAGGGAAGAACAAGGGAAGGGGGAAAGGCAGAGTTTTCCTCAAAAAGCAGCACAAAATTCCCTGAGCTGGCGGCTTCTGCTGGAATTTCACTCCATGCTGACTTTGGGGTTGTCCATATCCCAGTTGGGAATGATCCCCCTCATTTAATCCAGGTCTAAAGCTTTTAATTAATTAATTAAAACCTTCCAGGTCAAAACCAACTCGAGCCTGGCTGTTGTGACAAGGAATTGTGATTCCTTCACCTCAGAGCTCCTTCCCAGCAGCTCTGCACCAGCAGAACCAGGAGAGGCTGGGAATGTGGGAAGTGCTGATATTCCACGCTCACAGAATCATTTCAGAAGTCTGGAAAGGGTAGGGAAAAGCTTGGGATGGGATGTGAGAGGATTCATGGCATCTTCAGTCAAACTTCCAAGTGTTTCCAAAGAAAAGAGTGGATATTGAAATTCCCACCTCTTTCCAGCAATGAGCTGCTCAGACTCACAGCCAGGATTGGGATGGGATAAAATGGGTTAAAAATGAGGAAAAGCTCTGGTTTTCCTGGGTAATTCCATGTCCCTGGGTGACAGTGGCTGGACATGAGGACAGAGGCTCTGCCACGGGCAGGTTGGGCCCAGCCTGTGCCCCTGGATTCCATGGAAAACTTCAACTGATGGTTGTTCCCTGCTGGAGAAAGGGCAAGGCAGGACCAGCAAATCCTGCCCCAGGCCCCCCTGAGGACACTGTGGAAAAGCCCTGAGCAGCAATCTAGTGTTTTCCAGCTTTGTGCCAAAGTCTGGGAGATGATTCCCACATGCAAAGCTCCTTGGCCTCTGCAGAATGCCAAGATTTTTGCTCCTTCCTAATCCAGGAACTGCAGCCTAAAAGGCCTCACACCCTTAAGGGCACATGGGGCTAGGTGGAATCACCCAGGAGGGGTAAAATTTTAGCTGAATTTTAAGGGAAAATGGGATTTTGAGCCTCACAGGGATCCAGCAGGGATTGTTCAACACCAGGATAACAGACTCAGGCTCCTTGGCCTCTGCAGAATTCCAAGACTTTTCCTCCTTCCTAATCCAGGAACTGCAGCCTAAAAGGCCTCACTTCTCTAAATTCCCATAGGGCTGGGTGGGATCACCCAGGAGGGATAAAATTTTAGCTGGATTTTGAGGAAAGGCCCTGCAAGGATCCAGCAGGAATGGATCAGCATGGAACCAGGATAACAGATCCAGGCTCCTCGGCCTCTGCAGAATTCCAAGACTTTTCCTCTCCTTCCTAATCCAGGAACTGCAGCCTAAAAGGCCTCACAGCCCTAAATCCACATGGAGATGGGAATCATCCAGAAGGGGTAAAATTTTAACTGGATTTTGAGGGAAAATACCACAGGGATCCAGCAGGGATGGATCATCATGGAACCAGGACAACAGATCCCAGCTCTGTTCCTCAATCCCAGCCCCCAGAGGGAAGAGGCAGCTCAGGTGTCCCTCCAGGACAGACACAGCCCCGGGCTGTGACTTTTGGAGCTGTGGGGCTGCGCCCTGGCAAGGAGGAACCTCCGGCTCACTCCAACCATGACAAGAGGAAAAATATCCGGCTTTTCCAAGGGATGAAAGGCTCAAGGGATTAAGGCCCAGCCTCCTGCTGCCTTTCAGAGCTGCTGAACCGTGCAGGGATCGCCGTCAGCTGTGTTGGTTTAGTCAGGAGGCACAACAAAGCAGCCTGGCTTTCCCAGTGCCCTCACCTCTAGGAAGGATTCCCAGATTCCCGAAAATCCCCCTCCCACCTGGAGCCACGAACAAAAGAGGAAAAACTCTTCAACTTTTGACCCTGCCAAGGGCTCGTGGTGCTGGGAATGAGTCAGGAGGCAGCTCCCGGAGCCCTTCCCTGTGCCGCACGTGCCTCTGGGCTTTGTCACCTCCTGCCAGTGTTTGCCCTGGCCCCACAGGAGGGGCCATTGGGTTCCTGGGAAGTTTTGCCTGTGGATTTGCTGAAAATAAATTAAAGCCCTCAGGTCCCAAAGCCAAGCCATGTCTGTGGTCTTGAAGATGAGGGAAAATTTGATAAATCCCAGATTTGCTGTGGCTGTCCCATGGTCCCTGGCAGTGTCCAAGGCCAGGTTGGACACTGGGGCTTGGAGCCAGCTGGGATAGTGGGAGGTGTCCCTGCCCATGGATGGGATGGAATGAGGGGATCAAACCAAAACCATTCCGGGATTCTGGAGCCCCTCTGCTCTGAAGCCAGGCTGGGAAAGCTGGGAATGTTCCCCTGGAGAAAGGAAGGCTCCAGGCAGAGCTCAGAGCCCCTGGCAGGGCCTGGAGGGGCTCCAGGAGAGCTGGAGAGGGACTGGCGACAAGGCCTGCAGGGACAGGAGCCAGGGAATGGCTCCCAGTGGGAAAGGGGAGATTGGGCTGGGATCTTGGCAAGGAATTGCTGGCTGGGAGGGTGGGCAGGGGCTGGGCTGGAATT
>JAXCLO010023327.1:0-26251 GCA_035583995.1 Arremon aurantiirostris
CTGCCCAGGCTCCCCAGGGAATGGGCACAGCCCCAAGGCTGCCAGAGCTCCAGGAGGGTTTGGACAATGCTGTCAGGGATGCACAGGGTGGGACTTGTGCAGGGACAGGGTTGGATGGATGATTCCGAGGGTCCCTTCAAACTCAGCGTACTCTGTGTTGGTCAAAGGAGCCTTGTCAGAGGTGGGCACAAGGTACCACAGTCAACTCTGCAGGTCTGGTGTGGACTCCTGCAACATGACTGCAAAGGTGGCATTTTTCAAGCTGTCATTTAGTGAGTGTACCCCTGGATGCACACTTCCAGCCCTGCTGAGCTGGAAGGTGTCTCCCAGCATTTGTGCCACATTTTTTCAGGAATCCTCTTGTATACACCGAATGCTTTACTGTCGAGGTTTCTTCAGGATGTCTGTGTGCACCTGAGTATGCAGGCAGGTAGCAGCCTGCTGCAGACAGCTCTGCAGGGCTGGCTGCTCTTGTCCTGCTGACAGTCCTTTTCAGCCTGCAGCGACAGCAAAGGAATTCCTGGTCCACTGGGGAGGCACAGAGTGTGCATGGAGATCTGCCCTGAGTTCAGAGCTGACCTCAAACAGACCTGCTGACGTGGCAGTCCTGTTGCAGGGTCTGCACAGGGGGAAGTTGTTGAAAGCCTTCTAAAAAAATACTGAATTACTGAGTGAAGGGCTTCCCTCAGCCCTGCTGGTGGGCTGGAGGCTGTGAGCTGTGTTCTGAAGAGTTCTGCAGGGGAAAAGAATCTGTGTTTCAGTGACCTTTGCATCAAGCTGTGGATAAAGTTTGAAAGTTCTCAGGAGTCTGATGTGAAAATATGGAGTAGTGTTGGTCTTCATTAACTGTTTAACTTTGAGCATCTCCTACCCATCTAAACATAGCCATTTTTCTCTCTCCAGAGGCAAAAAAATCCCTTTGGATAGCTAAGCATCCTTTGCCACTTGTAGGATAAGCAGTTTATGGCCTATTCTTACATTTCTCTACTCCAAATGCTTTTGGACCTCTTCTCCAAGTGCTAAATTTGGGGTTCATCTCAGAGAACACTGGCACTCATTTAGCTCTTCTTCCTGTTCTCTTATTCTGTTATTTTAGGTTTGTGATGGCCTCAAAGAAAAGCTGTCTGACAGCTTTTGTGAAGAATGGCTTTATTGTTGCCTATCAGCAAAATTTTCACATGAAAGGGTCAGTTACTGTGTGAAGCTCTCCAGTGTCACACAAAACATCCTGCCAGTTTCCAGATCACAGAGCAGATTCTCAATCGGTAAAAGAAGTTGAGAATTAGCTCGGTGTATTTCTTATTGCTGCTTGAACTCCTAATTAATAATGTGAATTAAAATATTCCAATTTTGTCCCTAATTTCTTATATTGTTTCTTTCAGCCAGCACTGTACAAGAGATGAAAAATCACTTGTTTGTAGTTATTACACAGTATTCCAGCAAAAGAGTGTGTTTCTTTGTGCTGAAATTACTTTTGGTCCTGTAGGATGTTTAGAATGAAAATTATTTGTAATGAAGTCATATTTCATATTTTAAGTCAAGAGTTCTTAAAAATGTCTTGCCTGGAAGGGCACATTCTTACACAGCTGGGAGGAATGGAACATACCAGGATCACCCAGATAACTTGGTTATGTTCAGCCAATCCTGTTTGTCTCTGGATGGGGCTTGGAGCAACCTGGAGCAGTGGAAGGTGTCCTTGCCCATGGGATGAGTTCAGGGTCCCTTCCAGCCCAAACTGTTCTGTGGTTCTGTGGTTCTGTGCAGACCTGGTGAAAGCTCTTGTTGGGTGGTGTGGGACAGGATTGGGAAAGGATTTGGTTCTGTGTTTCCCTCCCTGCTGGGTGGCTGGTGATCCATGGTGTGAGTGTTCTCACCAGGGGTGAGGCAGGCTCTGGGCTCTTAGCACTGCTCTATCTGCAGGCTTGGTGCAGAGGCCAGAGCTTTTCAGGTGTTTCTGTTTTGGGGACCCTGGGCAATGTGTTACAGGCCCGTATTCAGTGTGACCATGGAATAATCAGTGGTGCTGAGCACCTAAATATGAAACCCATCAATTTTTTTGTTAGCAGAGACAAGAATATTTCTAAATCCCAGTGTTCTTTCCCAGTGGCTTACACACTTGCATTAATCTCAAACAGCTGCATCAGCTGTGTCTGAGTTAGTTGCTGGGATTAAGCTATCCTTTCAGAAATTACACAACTGTTGCAATTAAT
Source organism: Arremon aurantiirostris (assembly GCA_035583995.1). NCBI lineage: Eukaryota > Metazoa > Chordata > Aves > Passeriformes > Passerellidae > Arremon > Arremon aurantiirostris. The sequence goes on from JAXCLO010023327.1 coordinate 2,211, forward strand.
TCCTCCTTTGAACAACTGATTCCAGAGGCCAGTCACCACCCTGATCCTGCATGTATGGGATTTCCTGGGCTTCCCTTAGGGGCCTTGTTCCCTTGAAGCCAAATCTTCTTGGAAATACTCACAAGATGCAGCTGGGTTTTTGTTTCTTTAAAGCTTAGCAGCTTTAAAGCATGGGGAGAGCTAAAGACAGAGAGAGGACTTGGGATTGAAGCAGCAGGAACCTCCTTTGCACTGCAAGAGAATTCCCATTGCATGGATGCCAGGGAAGCTGTTGACTTTGGCATGAGGGAGCCAGAAGGGTTGATTTAGATTAGATACAAGGAAGAAGTTTTTTGCAATGAGGGTGGTAAGGCCTTGGTACACATTGCCCAGAGAAGCTGTGGCTGCCCCTGGATCCCTGGCAGTGTCCAAGGCCAGGCTGGACAGGGCTTGGAGCAATTTGGGATCATGGAAGGTGTCCCTGCCCATGGCAGGAGGTGGAATGGGATGGGCTTTAAGGTCCCTTCCAACCCATATAATTCTGGGATTCCATGATTCTGTTGTGGGGAGAGAGGGACAGGAAAGTGAGTGATTTCTTGAGGTAGCATGGAAAGAGCCCAGATCCTGGTGTGCACAGAAGTATGTACACACATACATCTGTGAGTCATTCACTTGGACTTGGAAGACCACTGAAGGTTTTAAAATCAGTGCTGCTGCCAGCACAATCCATTATCCACAGCTGCTGAAGGGCACTGGGAAGGAGTTAGAGGGGAGCCCTGTGTGCTGCATTCCTGTGCTCTGAGGTCCTGTTCTTGTCCAGCTGCCCAGCCTGGGGAGCAGCACTGCTCCTGTTGCTGGTTCCACGCTCCCACGCAGCTCCCTGCCACCCATCTGGGCCCAGGTGGCCTGGGGACCAAGTTAAAATGAAAAACAAAAGAAGGTATCTCCAAAAGTCTGTCCTTAATTAAGGAAAGCCTGGAACAAATGCCAAGTCCCTACGAAGCCAAAAAGTCTTATACATACATTAGAATTTTGGCAACTTATTTAAGTGCTTAAGCAGTTCTTTGAACTTGGGCTGAATGTTCAGGCTCTGTATATGAAGTGTGTGAGCATAGTTGTGCTAAAATAAGTGATTTAGGTGGTTTGGATCTGTCCATAATCTCTGGACTGCATTGTTGGCGTGTTATCCCTGATCCCATGGGTACCTGGGACATCTGAGCGTCAAATTCACAGATGTGAGGTAGGGCTGGCAGACCTGAAAATCATCTGTTATCTGAGTCTGGTCTCTGCTGGATGAGCAGGAGCCATATCTGCCTGTCGGTAGGGGAGTGTTTGGAAGGATACAGGGAGCCTGCTTGATTTGTTGCTTTTTTGAGATGGTCCTGGGCAGGAGAGCACAGAGTAGTTCACAGTAACTCCATTTAAAATTATACAATAGAGTAAACAAATGGTTTGGGTTGGAAGGGACCTTAAAGCTATCTTGCCACACCTCCCACTAGACCAGGCTGCTCCAAGCCCTGTCCAGCCTGGCCTTGGACACTTCCAGGGACTTAATCTGTGGTAAGAACAGACATTTTCACAGCTGGAATTAAATCCCTCTTACTGTGCTTCAGAAGTGTTTTGCTTCTGTCTTGTTTTGAATTTTTTTCCTTCCTCTTTAGGATCCATCCCTTCTCTTCCAGTCTCTTCTGGTGCACTGTTCCTGGTCAAGGTAATTCATTCCTGGCTCCCAGTGGAAAATGCCACTTCGAGGAGGGAGTTATATTTTGACTTGGTTTTCAAAGCCTGGCAGCTTTCAGACAAAAAGAGCAGGGAAAAATGACTCGTCTGTTACTTTATTTACCACTTGTTTTGGGAAAACTAAATCCAAATTTATGTTTGACTCATATTAGGGCTCTGTGGCTGGACTCAGCTTTTTCAGTTATTTTTGGCCGGGCTGATCTCACACCCAGCATGAGCAGGGCAGCCTGGGTGACAGGAGCTCAGACCAGGAGCTGGGCTCTTGGGCTGCCTCAAGGGACTGAAAGCCAAAGGCTTTTATGCAGGATCTAAATTCAGAGGTTAAAACTCCCATCCTGTGCTCTGTGCATTGTGTGTTTTTAGTGTCATGGTAAAAAACATGGGGCTGCTGGAGTAAATTATTAATAGTGGCTGTGGCTGTATGAAGTGGTGTGGGTTTTTCCAGTGTTCTGGGGTCTGAAATCCCTGGAGTCTCCCCAGAGCACTGGGGGAACACCCCATGCAGTGCCTGTTGCTGCTGGCTGGGCTCAGGAGGGGCTCAGGTGTGGTGATCACATATCCTCTGAACAGAGGGAGACAAGGCTCTCCCAGGATTTCCTGGGAAGCTGTGAGAAGGCTCAGAGAAAGAATTAAACAATTATTATCCCAATCTCTGCACCTGGCAGGCAATCTCTGTTTGCCGCAGATGTTTACAAGAAGGAGTTGTCCCTTCTTGACCAATAGGTGAGAAAAGATTCCTAAAGGCCAATCAGGTCTTAGGTCCACCATTGTTTCTAATAATAAGGTGTTTTTCATGCCTTCTGATGATGGAGTCCCTGTATCACCTTTGTCTGTCCCCAATACCCCATCGGTGATACTCAGGAAAATGCTGAGTCCTGCTCTGAGGGCTGAGCTTTGTCCTAGAGTATCTGAGCACCTCTGTTAGCACAAGTTGTGGAACAGAGCACACAGAATGTGCCTCCTCCATCACTTGGTGTGAGCTGTAACCTCTCTCTGAATGGTTTATTGCTGCTCAGCTCTCAGGAAAATGGCCAAGGGAGGTACTGGTGTTTTGTCCCCAGTTTCTGTGTTACAGTTGTTAGGAATGATCTCCTGACAGGCTTTCCATTGACTTTGGGCTTTGCTGTGGAGGAGACCCTGTGGGTTTAGGGCACGTGGTCACCCTATGGCTCTTGCTTCAGTGGAGCTCAATATTGGACCACATCCCATAGCAGGCCATGAGGGTGAATTGAACCCCTGGCTGCAGGCAGAGAGGAACCAAGGGAGACAGTTAAAGGGGATATCTTCCTGGAATTTGGTTGCATTTGCAACTTAGTTCTGCAAGTAGCAGGAGCCCTGGAAAGCCAAGTGCATCCTCCTCCTCTGACCCATTTTCAGTGCAACCCCAGCATCAGCAGCCTCCTGAGCACTGTCATCCTTTGTGTGCTCTCAGGAGAGTGATGGGAAGGGCCCCCTGGAACCTGGGTGTGCAGATTTGGCTCTCACAGCCATAAAGGATGAGCTCAATACCCTCCTCAAACCCTGACAGAAAGGGAAAGGGAAAAGAGCAAAAGCTCCTTACAGCTTTTGTTTTTGAAAGCTGGCTGCCTCCAGCCAGTCCTGACTCAGCTCTGCACTGCTTGAAAGTGAAGCACTGACCCCTGTTTGAAGCTGTCCTTCCCGCCCTGTTTGCTGAAGGGGGAAGGTGGTAAATGTTGAATTCAGTAGGAAAATTACTGCAGGGCCCTGGCTGTGGAGTTTGCCTCAGCTGTGTCTCAGCATATCCCCATGCTCTTGACAAGCCAGCAGCACACAGGATGTATTTTGTCCTCTAGTATTTTTCCTATACAGATGGTGAAGGTGAAAATTTTCTCCTCTGACCCGGTGCCTGAGGTAAATGAATTAAATAGCTTGGGAGAACAGGCCAGAGTGTGAAGAAGTGAAAAAGGGAGATTGTTATTTTTAATTCCAATTTTGGGGAGGAAAAGAGGAGAACAACCATCAAAGCCTAAATTAACTCACCCTCGCAAACATAATTTGAGGAGACATTACCAAGCTAAAAATATGAGCAGTTTGTAAAAGAAGCTGTTTTCTGCATGTGCTGCTGCTCACGTTACTTAATTAAAACAGGAGGTGCTTAACATCGTGCTTTGATTTTCCACTGTGCATGATCCATGAGTTTTTTTGGGAGGGGTACTTTGCTGAGCAGGAACAATGAGGGCTTGTGTCCATGGTACAACTCCTGTTAAAGCCAAAGTCAATATTGAAGTGATTGTAGGTCTGTCGACATAAGCCCCTCTACCAACATTCTCACTCAAACTTTTCAAAAATGTAACTTCTGTTTATTGGAAATGGGTTTAAATCTGAATGGAAAAAGCTGCCATGTTACTGGAATAGAGGTGTCCATCTGGAGGTATGTTCTGGTCTATTTTTTAAGCTTTCTTTTCTGAAAAGAGTGGGAGGAATTGGAATTTTTTTCCTCTATTTTTCCCTGGTCGTGTTGCACAGGCTTTAGGTTGTAAATCTTATAGGGGACCTTTTTTTTTTTAATTGAATCCTAGATGTTTTTAATCAGCTCTTGAAAATGGTTGCTGATCCACTCAAAAAACAGGATTTGAACCTGGTGCCAGCTCAACAGTATTGCTGATAGACTCCCACACAGATAATGGTGCTGTGCTCACCAGCTTGCTTTCAGAACATGCACCCAAAATGCAGGCACTGCCTTAGTCTAAGGGCCATGTGGACAAGCCATGCTCCTGTGAGCTGAGTGGAGCTGGGTTGCAGTGATCCACTCTCTTCGCCCTGTCAAGTGCAGATCATGGACCAGTAAGGATAAGAGGATGGAGTAAAAACACTTTTCCAGCACAGGCAGGTGGGCAGAGGTGATAGCATCTCTTGTGTGACATGTTCTCACCACTAAACTGAAGTCTTAGCTGTGTACTTGGCTTCTTGAAATGCTACAGAGTGCTACAGAAGAAGTGTTTATGATGTGGAGTGTCCTGATGTGCCTCTCAGGGCTTGAGGAGCTCTTGCTCCCAGTGAGAAGTCCTGCTCACATTTTAATTAGCTTGTTTTTCTTGAGCAGGGGTTGTCATTTCAAAAAAAAAAGGGCAAAAATAAAGTCTATGCCTGTTTTTCCACACAGTGCTATTGCAAACACCAGAGGTGCTATTTTTTTTCTGGAGGAGGGGAAAGGTAAACTGGTTCAGATGCTACAAAAGGAGTCAGTGCTGATGCTGTTTGATCTGAACTTATCCACTAAACTAATAATGATAATTGCTTTTGTAATGGCTTGGGTTGTTTGGGGCTTTGGAGGGTTTGGTTTGGGTCTTTTTTGTTGGGTTTTTTTGAGCTGAAAGCTGGAAGAACAAAGGTTTGCCAAACTGCTAGTCATAGGGTGTGTTTCATCCAGGGTGGAACAGACTTTATTGCATTTGAGGACTTCTGGGCTTAGAAATGCTGCTGGGTGGATAGTCCTGGAGAGAGCTGTGCCTCCTTTGTGCCAGAGCCTTGGCTGATCCCTGCCTTTGAGAGGTCTGCTGGGATGTGGATTTACCTTCCATGTATCACCATGATAGCCTGGGCACTACTGTCATAGAATGATGAAATGGTTTGGGTTGGAAAATGCCATTTTCTGCCAGCAGATTCCTTGTGGGTAGATCTAGAGATCCCTTCAGCTCCATTTGCTCATCTTGCTTCTGGCTAGAGGATGTTGGCTGACAGTGTCATACAGGGTGAATCTTGTCAAGGGCCTGCTGCCCTTCCAGGAGCAGGATGGAATACTCCAGGTGTGATGGGAAGAGCATCCTTCATCCCCCTTGTTGTGCTTAGGGAGGCAGAGGTCTTCCTCTGACTCTGCCGGTCCCTGCCATTCAACTTCAGGGTTTTTCCTGCTAGTCAGAGACTTGGGCTTTGTGTAGCAGCTCTGAGCAACTGAGGAGGCAGCTTTCCATCATGGTAACCCTTTTCTCTGCGTCTGGATCACTCTACATTTTCATGTTGTCACAGAAATTTGTGTTTCATTTGAGAGCTCTGGGTTTCTATTGCACAGCCCTGCGAACAGCTCCCCATTTTGGGCTTGTGTGTGCACAAAGTTGAATGGAGAAGGATCTCCAGGCTGAGATGGGAACAGCCAACATGAAACTGAGATTAGTTTGAGATGTATACAGCTGGAGCTTCCCCTTTCCCTGCCCAGACTGCAGCAAATCCCTTCACATGTCCCCACTGAGTCTGTGAGGTTAGAAGGACTGGGATGAGGTTAGAAAGAAAGGTATGAGGCTTGCTGAGGGGAAGAGGCACATGGACCTGACTCTGTGAGAGCTGTGTGCTGACTTTAAAGGGTCTCCGTGGTCCTTAAGGCTGGTCTGGACCTGGACAAGAGGATGTTGTGGGATGAGCTGCAGCATTCCCAGGGTGGCCACACTCCTCTTGATCTCGTTTGTGTGATGTCCAGTTGTATTGTGGCCTCAGTGCCACCTTCTTGGTGCCACTGCAGCTCCAGTGACAACCATGAACATGAAGCCATTCCCGAGGTCTCTGGTATTTTAGGAATTCTGGAGCTGTTTGCTAACTGTGCAGCTGGAACGTGGTAGGAAAACAGAGTGAGAGCTGTGAAATGCCTTGGTGGCTGTGGGAGCCGAAGGAGGTGTGTGAAGATGGACTCCAGGGGATGAGCTTCATCCATGAAACACATAGAGCAAGCTGGACGTACACCAAGTCAGCACTGAGACTGTTTTAGTCCAGGTTGAACATCATTGCAAACCAGATCTACAGTGCAGCCTGAGCCGGGGTCTTGGACTAAAGCAAACCCTGGAGCCCTGACTAAGCCCAGCCTTGCTCTGTCACAGGAGAGCAGTTCATGACACAGGAACCAGCCTCTAACACTTGATGAACTTTCACTATTTATTGTTTCAGCAGACATGAATAAATATTCAACAAATAAGCCTCCTGGCCTTAAGTGATTGTGATGTTCTGACTATAAATAAACTGAAAATCCAAGTTCTTGGTTCTTTTTTACTTTAAAGCAGGCTAGACCCCATGGGAATGGTATGTTCCTGTTGCACAAACTGAAAAGGGTTCATGTCCTGGTTTTCATCTCTAGGGTCATATGGTGACTTGGAGTGGAGGTATTTTCCTGAAATAGCTTTGGAGTAGCTATAGGATTTGGGATTCCTTTCTCTCCCCTGGCTACAGGGAGCTCTGGCTTTAAGTAAGGTGGAGAATGTTCTGGGAAGTGCCTTTGGGTCCCTGGAGCTGGAGGATGAACCAGGAAATGCATAGCAGTTGTTGGGAGCCTCCAGCAGCCTCCCTCAGTGATGTATTTCACACTGGCTTTACTGTCTGCACCACACCTTGTGGGACTTATGCTCCCAGAGGAATATGCAGGGATTATAAATTCCCAGTGGAGCTTGCTGAGCTGTGCCCTGCCACAGGACTGTGCTTTCCTGCCCATTCCAGCTAGCAAAAATGAGCAGCCCTGTCAGTGACAGGAGCTTGTGGTGGGATCTGACACAATCCCATGGTGGATGTGCAAACCCTGGTGCTGGGGAGGAGCAGCTGGGATGGGACTTGGCTCACTCATCCTGACTTGAAGGCAGAGAGCAGTGTGTGGGAGCATTTCCATGGGATTGCTGTCAGGGATGGGAATCTGTGCCTCCTGCTCTGTTCAGCTCAGCCCTGAGGGAAAAACCATTCTTGAGCGAGCACTGTGTCCCTCCCCTCCACTGAGGGCACATTTTAGTCATTTGTTTCAGTTATTAAATGGTTCTTCTGTCAGCCCACAGGCTTTGTGCCCTTTCCCTTTCCACAGTGGTGATGCTCAGTCACCAGCTGGGGTTAAACCTCAGTCTTAAACCTGTTAAACCTCAGTCTTGTCTTTTTTGGTGGCTGGACTGGGCAGAGGGCTCCATGGTAGAGCAGGGTTTAGTCACAAACCTTGTGCTAACTGCTTCCTTTGCTCTTGCTTTGCCAGGGCAGCCACAGACCACAACATTGACAACACCACAGCAATCCTCAGGGAGTGGCTGAAGAATGTGCAGCACCTGTACCACGACGTGGAGTGGAGACCCATGGAGGAGCCCCCGTGAGTGCCTGGGAGGGCTCTTGGCTGCACAGCCCAAATTCCCAAGGTTTTCTGTTTCCAAACCAGGAGCTGGCACTAAATGTCCAAGTGTTAAAATGTGGATTGTTTGCTTTCTTGAGTCTGTCCCATTAAAATTGTTTTCTTAGGGAAAAAGGTGAGGTAAGGTCTCTAGAAAGGTCTCTGACTTTAGTGTAGCACCTCATGCAGAATTTTGTGGAAGAAACATTTTCCATTCAGTTATTCAGCATCTGTCACTGCTCTCTTTGCATGGTAAACAAATTACATCAAGAGCTACAGGGAATTAAAATTACCGTTCTTTATTTGCAAGGAAGCAGAGAAATTATAGCCCCATTCATAATATCTATGAAAGCTCTGACACATCAAATATTCAGCAAGTGCTGAGCCACAGAACTAGATTTAATTCCACATATTGTGCCTTTACATGATTTGCAGGACCATTGCTTTGAAATGTGATGTGTTGGATTTTTATTACTTTAATTTTTATTTATTTTGAAGATCAGCTGTTCCTGGGTTTGTTCTGTTTTCAGTTTCTTCCATCAAGGAAAATTACATCAGTTTCCCCTTCCTTTAGGCCTGCTTTTATATTTGAGTTCCTCACTGCAGTGATGGGGAGCTTGTGGTACAAACCCCCAGGGAGTGCTGGTTTTATTGACATTTTTAATCCTTTCATTTGAATTGAGTTTCCTTCATCCTGCCAAACTTTGCTTTGCTTAAGTTCTGCAGAAACCTTTTGAAATTCTTAGCTCCTTCCCTGACTTAACTCTGGCACTGTTTCAAAGTCCTGGATTTTTATTCCTCGTTGGGATCTGCCCCTGGGTTCCCTTCCATCTTTGTTAAAAAGCCGTGCTGAAGGCAGAGCCGTGCATGTGACTCTGCTGCTGTGGTGGGACTGGTGGGGTTGGGTGTTGGGAGATTTAGGGGCTGCTCCTGGGATGCGTTAGCAGTTCCCAGTAATGCCCAGAGCCCTGGGGGAGGCCAGGCTGCCTTCATCTTCACATCCCAGCCCTGCTGGTGCTGCTGGGCCGAGGGGGGCTGGATTTGCAGAGGGCAGGTGAGTTTGTACCCCAGGTGAGGGGGGTCAGGGGGCTGCAGGTGGGTTTGGAGGGTCCCCTCTGCTGCCACAGCAACTCCTGCCATGGGTGGTGTCATCAGAAAACTGGCACTACTTGTTCTCTGGTGCCTTCTGTGCTCATGCCAGCACAGAACTTGGAATTATTCTCCCTCAAAACCTCTCCTGGGTTGCCTGAGGTGACTCTAATGCTGTTTTGCTTTCATAATGAAGGCAGCAATGGAACTCTTTCTTTCTTTTCTTTCTTTTCTTTCTTTTCTTTCTTTTCTTTCTTTTCTTTCTTTTCTTTCTTTTCTTTCTTTTCTTTCTTCTCTTTCTTCTCTTTCTTCTCTTTCTTTTCTTTCTTCTCTTTCTTCTCTTTCTTCTCTTTCTTTCTTCACTTTCTTTCTCTCTTTCTTTCTCTCTTTCTTTCTCTTTCTTTCTCTTTCTTTCTTTTCTCCCTCCCTCCCTCCCTCCCCCTTCTTTTCCTTCTTTCTTTTTCCCTTCTCTCCCTCCCTCCCTCCCTCCCTCCCTCCATCCCTCTTTGTAAATTTCTTGGTTGCTCTCATTATGGAATAGCTCTTTGTTTTATCGTATCCTAAATGCAGACTCTTGAGGAGGAATTAATTTAGTAGTTGCTCTAATTGCACTTTTGTCAATTAATGAGAAACTAGATAGGAGTCTCATTTTAAACTTTCAGTTGCAATAAAGATTAAAAGACCACCAGCACTGTTCCACTAGACGAGGTATAAACAGGCTAAAAGTGAAAAAAATTTAAGCAGGAATTATCACCTCTTAACTGTTACTTTTCCATTTGATTAGGAAAAATCTCCTTTTGTCATTATATCAGACTATTTGCATGTGGATGCTCCATTAAGAATAGAAGGTGTTTATTTTTCACACTTAGCTGTAAGGCTTATCTGACTAATTATTACACAACTGACATTATAATGTGAGTTTAAAAGGCTCAGATCATGTTCTGATTTGTATCTTGTTTTGAACCAACAACAAGTGTTTTACACAAGGAAGGAGTTACTATTGGAATCACAGCCATTGTTCCTGCAGGGTGACCACAGCATTAATTATGGTGTGAATTCTGTGTCTCTGCATTTTCCTGAACCTGTCTGGGGTGCTCAAATAAGTTTATATTTTATATTTTACATACCCTTTTATCTCCTCCTTACTCATTTTGAGGAGGTGACTGTTTAAGAACTGGTTGTATTTCTCTGTCACAGCAAGTACAGCAGTGACACACTGAAGGAAACAGGAGATTTTTAAATTAATTTTACTACAGCTTCCAACATCAGCCTTTAGAGAATAAGGGAGACAAAACTTTTTTATTTTTTTTGAGGGTGAGGGGGTTTGTACCACTTGGGTTATTTTCCCATCAACTCCTGATTTTGTAATTTTTTATGGGTGATCTTGTTGTAAAATATGTCACTTTGTTGGTCTTCATTTAATTCTGTCTAATTAGGACATACTTTATTTGGCAAGCAGCCAGTAATTAGCAACATATTTATGTAATTATTAGCATGTAATATTTATATAATAAATCTGCCTAGAAGGCAATGCATTCAGAGGGCAGGGAAGAGGTAGAATACATGATTTGACTGAACAGAGAGATCTTACACACTGAGCCAAACACAGCAAAGAAATGAAATGCATCAGTTGACCTGTCTAGTCTGGTGAGAGAGTTTGCATATCCTAAAATGATAGGATGTGCACACTTGGTAATCAGCACTGATTAGAGAGGGAGTGAAGATGGGCCCCTGTTTGAAGTGAGATAATAAGGCAGCTTGTTAGGGAGAGATAAATAGAACTTGAAGAAAAGGACCAGATGTCTGCTTGATGGCACTGAAGAGGAGGAGCTCATGGGGTCCTCCAAAGGTAACTGATGGATGTGGGAATCAGGGAAGCAGTGGGAGCTCTGTGCCTGTGTTCAGAGAGCAAAGGCTGAGCCCCCAGCCTGGCCTGACTAACCCTGGGCTCAGACTGGCAAACTCCACTCTGGCTGTAGGCTAAGGACTGTGTTCATGCCTAAACAGTAATTGTAACTCTGTAGGATTGGGATTTTATGTAATCTAACTCTAAGAGCTAAAGCAGGAATGAAGTCCTTGTGGTGGAGTTTTGAGTAGAGTTTGGGTTGAAGTCCCAAACTTTAAAAGGAGCACCAACAGTAATCTCTGAATGCTGATGAAAGCTTTCTGCTCTGTTCTAAGAATATTGAGCTGTTTGAACATGAACACTGGACTTTTTATTCTCTTTAATGATATAACCATTTCACATCACTTTCATAAACACAGGTAAAACTTTCTGGCTTTCTTTCTTTATGAAACTCTCATTCAGCCTAACCTAAAACTGAAGCTAAAATAGAGCTTGTTGGAAATAATACAAAATAAAACTAATTCATGTAGGCTTTTACAACTTGTTGCTCCCTAACCTTGCGTAGCTGGGTCCTGTCACTTTCTATAACCTTTTCATCCATTACCTGTGATCCTCCTGTAAATTATGCAGTGCTCCCCCAACAAAGATTAAGACCTTGTGATCTCAGAGCACTCTACAGGAGTGATGGATTTTTGATTGAGGAATTGTTCTGGAGTTTGAAACACTTCTGTTTAGCTTGGCTATGGCTTTCCTGTATGAATTTGGATAAAACATTTAATCACTGTGTTGCTGTTGTGCTGTGCAAACACTGCAGAGCTGTGAGAAGGGGGGCTGGTAGAGGCTGAGAGTTTCTAAAGAGTGCTCTAAGGGAGGGGTATTTTGGATTCTTCTGGAAATCCCAGACAGGAAAAATGAGGAATTGTCAGGGGAGGAAATAATGGAGCCCAGTCTGATGGCAGCTGGCAGCTTTGATATGAGCTGCAACACTGAACACAGAGGGAAGTAGTTGAGGCTCAGTTCTACCCTGACATCTCCTTCTGTATCATGTAATCTAATCCACATTGTTATGGCTTCTTTGTAGTGATATTTTCTATTTTTAAATGAGAAAAAAATTCAACAAATCAACTTTTTCTTGTTTTGTGCCTTTTTTTGCTAACAGGCAAGATCAAAAGATGTAGTTGCTAAAAACTTTATAGAGTTCTAATGCAGTCTGTCTAGCAGAACCACTTGCTTCAAAAGTTCATATGTAGACCATAGCTTTTTCTAAACTAAAATTACTTTTCTTTTTTTTTTTTCCTGGTAAGGTAACATAACTTTCTCAAAGTATCTACTGGGTTTCTTCAGCTCACCTTTATATGTTTTTTAATATCTTTTTTAAACTTTATATGTTTTTTCTTCATGATCACAGAGGTCTTTTTGGCATAATGAGATGTATTTTCCTCTGCCAGTAGAATCCCCATCTCTTCTAATATTTTTATGTGATCATGCTTTGTATTTTTACTGCAACTTCTGCCTAAACACTTCACTTGTACTTTATCAGACTCTTCATCACAAATTAGAAGACAACAAGGAACCATTTGCAAGGTGTTGGCTTGCAGATTCTTTATATATTTATACCTCATAACTTCTCTTCATGGGATGAAGAGAAACACTGAATAATATGTCTTTTCTTTTGTCACAGTTATATTTCTATTGTGAATACAAATGTTTTACTATTTTTAGAACTCCCATCCTTGGAGATATTCGGAAGGCAGCTGGACAAGGTCCTGGGGTTTGGGTGGCTGTGGTGAGCACAATTGGACCAGATGACCTCTGGAGGTCCCTTCCAACCTCACTCAACCTTTGATTTCATGTGAACTCTAAACAACTTCTGGGCTGGTGCTGTAGTTTCATATATTCATAATATATAACATATATATTCATAATTCACCCATATTAGCAGTGACTTTGTAACATCTCTGTGGTGAGGCAGAATTCAAGTGCTGACATCTTTCCCTGGCTGCTTCTTTCCAAGTTCCGTGTTTTGTCCCACCATGTACAGAGCAATGCAGCATGTCGAGGCCTTGGAATCTAAATTCAGATGTGTATGTGCTCCTGCTGTGCTTCTCCATGATCCAGCTGTATATCCCAGTCTGCAACTTGTGGCTATTCCAGGTTTTTTCCCTGCAATGTTTGCATGTTGTCCAGAAACATTCCAAAGAGTATCTGGGGTATTTCGTTTGAAAATTTGTTCAAGCTATTCCACTCTATAAATGGGTTTTTTTCACTCACTGGAATTCCTTCTCTGGATGCTTTTTGCTCTTCCCTGCATTTCAAAAGGCCATGAGTTTTCCCCATGGGAATCACATCCTCTGTTAGAGGTGTGCCTGTAATAAGGCATGTGTGAATCCTTTGGGTGTGAGGCAGAAGCCTGAATTACTGCCATTAATGGTCTGATGATAACAAATTGTTATTGTTATATGTAATCTGCATATCAGAATGTCTTCCCAAAGTCATTATCATGCTGCCTGTGTGCCCAGGGGCAATGTTACACCATAACATTTCAGTCTTTCAAATTACAAAAAGCTAATATAACTCTTGATGACATTTACAAAAATGTATAATGGCACTCCTTTCAGGGCTCTCACAGAAATTGTTCTCAGGGAACTTCAAGGGAGTTCTGCTGTATAAGAACTGCAGGATCTGGCACTTTTTACTATCAAAGCCACATTTTTTTTCTTCAGTGGCACCAGCTCAAGAAAATGTTAAGTCAGAATTGTTTTTAATTTATTTTCTGACTTAAAATGCCCCAGCCAACGTAAGCTGTATTTAACTTTCAATGCTCTTTGGCAGAGAGTCCACATTCTAAATTTCTTTTCATAGGAAGTTGTTATGTCAGAGTTATAAACCTCTGAAAATTGGCATTTTGTAATGGAAGTGCTGACAAGACCTTTATTACACCAGTACAAAAACGCAGCATTCCAATAAATGCTGGTTGCTGTTTTTATAGTCTGCTGGTTGCTTTCTGCTGCTGTATTTCAAAGTGGACATTATGTAAAAAGTGACATAATAGAAATACACTAGTAAGGCTGGAATTTGGCTTTTACTGTTGCAACAAAACTTCAATATGGTTGATAGTTCTGATTACAGATTTAGTTTTTAAGGGCTGGTGTATGATTTACTGGTAAATTGCTTTAAATCCCTACCAAGCCCCTGTGTACATTCAGCACAGAATTGGAAAGGAAAAGGTGATAATCATGGCATGGGGAATGGATGTTAAATTACTTAAACGGCAAGAACACATCACATCTAATACCCAAAAGGTTGCTACTTAAGTTTTATGGTTTTTACTGTGATATTGAGAGTTTACATTGTAGAAAGAAAGATTCACTTCAAACATCCATGATTGTCTTCATAGTCCCCAGGTCTGTGAACTTTTCCAGACCTGGAAGTCACTGATGTAAGAAATGGAGGATGTGTGTGAAGTGAGGAAGGTGAAGAACATGGCTAGGAATTCTTGGAACTTTTCCATCCCTTACCAAAATCACTCTAAATTTCACTGAACCTGGTGGAGATTTAGCTCTGCACAGAAGAGAACAGCAGTCAGGGTAATGTTTAAAGCTGTACCTGTCACTGTGGCCTGAGGGGCTCAGATCCCTGTCTGCCACCAACTTCTCCCACACACTGCATTTGTTTAATAGGTATTCATAGAAAGATTGAGAATCCATTATCCCTCCAAAGAAAAGCAGATGGCACAGCCTTGGGATATCTTGGCTTTTTTATTTTCCCTTGCAGCATTTTTGTTGGAATCTGGTAATAGAGTGCTGGAAAGTTTTTGGTTCAAATGCAAAATATAAGCATTATTTTATCAAAGTGCTGTAAAACACTGTATCACTATCTGAAACTTTTTGGTTAAAATAACAACAGAATAAAATTAACTAGAATATGTAGATTTCAAAAATGATCCATCAGTCTATGCAAATTGCTGTGTTAATAATGTATTTTTAATGCTGAGCACATTTGACAGCCATTTCATCTCTTTTTCTAAACCAGAGCTTGGCAACCTGCATTAATTCTTACACTTTACAGATGTACCATTCAATGCACGTGCCACACAGTGATGTGATCTGAATGGAGCAAACATGTCACAGCAGTGGCATTATTGGTAAACAGCTTTGTGGCTGCCTGCTGGCATGCAGGAGAGAAACAGGAGGGGCAAAAGCCAGGGCTGGTTCAGCTCATCTCACACCCTCACTGGCCTGGGTTTGCTTCCCGTTATGGGAGTGCTGAGCCCGAGTGGCAGCAGGGTGTTAGGAAAATTAATCCACAAACACCAGAGGTTTATGTCCAAAAAGGAGACAGAGGAGTCCTTTTTCTTTGTTTGAATAAAGGGAGAGGCCATGGGGCATTTCCCTGGGATCTCTCCAATTTTTGGAGGACACAGCCTCCCTTTTTATCCCAATTTCCAGCCACATTTCCCTTCTCTCTTTCCCCCTTGGCCAAGGCACTTGAGAGGTTCAGACTCCCTGATACACCTGATACCAAAGATCCCCTTCTAAGGTATAACCCTCCCTTTTAATTTGTAATTCTTATAGAATTTAGGATTTTTTCTTCCCCATTGTTTCGTTCATCTTTCAATGTCTAATTTCATCTATCAGCAAACCTAAAGTTTATTTGTAAAAGCAAATATCTTTTTCCATTCATCAATCAGTGTAGTCCTTCCCATTGTTTCTTTTATCTCCCAGTGCTGGTTTTATCCACCAGCAGACCCACAGCTTGTTTGGAAAGACAAATCCACTATTCCTCTCAAGGGGTTTGGAAGAGATGAACAGACAAACCAGAGTGAGTGAGGTTCAGTCATATGTGCTGGGTGCAGTTCAGACAAGGTGGAGCTTAAACAGATCCAGAACCCAAAACTTCCTGCTTTGACTTGCTCTGTGTGTCTGTAAATTGAAAAGAGAGAGAGAGGTACCATGTCCTAATTATTTCTGTACTCCATGAACAAAAAACTGGTATTATTTCAGACTCAATGTGTTCTACATCATTATTTTTTCAGCAGGGATTTTCTGTCCTTTCTTCAATGAGTTAAAAAACCAAGGTACAAAATACAGGAGTTGCTGTTAGACTGCAAGGGACCATATAGTTATGTTTGATTATAGCTCTGCTGGCCTAAAGGTCAAAGGAAAGTTTTAGAATACTTAAGAGACAATTATCTAAAGTTCAGACTTTTCCAAAGGAATAGAACTAGAAATTATACCGACTATTATCTAAAGTTCACATTTTCAAAGGAAAAAGGTAGGAGGAAATGCTTATTCATCATCACTTTACTGTTAATTTGTCTGGCTTTATTTTTTTTCCCTTCTGTCAAGAATTTATTTACTACAAGTTCTGTATTACACAGTAGCACTAACATAATTATTCCCCTTTCCAAGAAATTTTAACATATGAGAATGATGTATACAAGATTAAATATTACTTTGCTCATGATTCAAAATTCCCAGCAGTACTTTTTATTTCTGCAAAGGACTACAAGGAAATGTGTTTAGGTTTTTTATTCATTAGTTGATTCAGCTGCTCAGTTCTGGCATAAACTGTTATTATTTAAGCCAACTGGTAAAGAGGAGAAAATAATCAAAGATACAAAATATATGACATTTTCCAATTATTCTTCTACCAATATATTTTCCCACACTAAATACTTTTTC
Organism: Arremon aurantiirostris; assembly: GCA_035583995.1. Taxonomy (NCBI): domain Eukaryota; kingdom Metazoa; phylum Chordata; class Aves; order Passeriformes; family Passerellidae; genus Arremon; species Arremon aurantiirostris. The sequence continues at coordinate 18,628 of JAXCLO010023327.1, forward strand.
TTTCCCTGTGTTCTTATTGGTGTTTTAAGGGATTACAGAAACTTCAGGTCTATAAAAAACCCAAAATAAATCAAGTGTCTGTTAATTTGTCTTAGGAATGCTTTGTGAATTGCTATTAAATATGCCAGTATGGAATGCAACTTGCTATAGGGCAGGAAAGAGAATTTGATCAATCAGCTGAATTTTTATGACAAAAAGTTTTTTTCTTCTGAATCTGCTGTCTGCTATCAAATTTGATAGCAACCATCAATCTGCTTTTTTGAACACATCACAAAATTTTGATATTTATGAAAAGCAGGTAAGTTTGGAATACCTGTGGAGTCTTCAGTGCCCGTATGGTTTGGCCATCATAAATCAGCAAAAATATACTGTAAAAATGGCCTCTCTTTATTTTCAGATGATTTTGTAAGCCTTCTGCTTGAATAGAATATTTATGTCTTTACCAGAAAGAGGGTGGGGTCGTTTTTCTTGTAAACTGCTGCTCAAGAGGATTTTGTTTGAGACAGTCATCAAGGAAGGTCTGGTACAGCTGTAAAAATACACATGACACAGTTGTATATATAGATATAGCAATATATATATATATATATATATATATATAATCATAATCTTTTAAATAAATACAGCCATGTTGAAAACACGAAGTTTAATCATGAAACAAAATTGTTATAGCAGTTCTAATGTAAAAATAGGGGTTTTTTTTCAGCTACTAACTATTGCCAAATTTATAACATACAAACTTATAATTGTACCCTTTTAATCAAATATTCCTTTAAAATGTGTTTCAGCCTAAGGCAGAAAAATAAAAAAAAAATCTGCCTTACATGGGTTTCTCATAAAGCATATTAATTTCATTCTTTTGGAAGCAGGAAACTGATGCTTCCAACTTGTACTAAAGTGGAGCCTGAAACATACAAATCAGTTTTTCAGCTCAGGGCCTGTTTATGAGCAGTGGCTTTTTAAAAGGTGACCATGGATGAGGGTGTGCTTGGAGATGTCACTTCTGTTCTTGTGGTGGGTCAGAAAGGAGATCAGGACTATTCTTTCCCAGGGATTTTGTAATTGCGAAAGGAAAAAACCAGAAATTTCAAAACAAGAGAATTAGCACACTTTTAACTGTGGGCAGTGACTTGTCTGGGCTGCATCACTGGGCTTTTCCTGCAGTGCAATCCTACCAATCTAAAAAGGTGTTATTTGTAAATCTTTTCTTAGAAACAAAGTATGACTGAGAAAATATTAAAAAATAATAATGATTAGTAATGACTTATACAGTGACTATTTGAGACACCTCTGTGTCTCTTGACAGTTTTATTCTCAGGCTCTAAAAAGGGGATTGGAATCTTCCTGTCATCCACCATTTCTCTGTGATTAGGTTTGAATTCTGAAGAAAAACAAAAATACCAGCGTTTGAAATGATCTTTTCAAAATCTCTGTTTGACATTGTAAGGTTTCCACTAGTGAATATTAACTATTACAAGAGGCACATGCATATTAATTATGGTTATTAATGGTTATGCAAAGCTGAAATGGCATCAGCATTCTCTTGAATGTTCCTTTCTAGTGCCTTTGCAGCTGGTTGCTGAGTGTTCTAGAGCTCACATTCCTTCAAATGCCATGTGCTCTGGTTTTCTGCCTGTATTTTGCTAGTTTCCACTGAAACCTTGATGATAATAATTCAATTGCTCAGTTATTTTAAGTTTGGGGTTTTTATTTAAGAATAGATGCTACTTTTGAAAAGAGAATGGAGATGAATGAGCAGTCCCTGTCTTTTCCTTATCAGAAAAAGCAGGGAGTGTCACAGTAAGGATATTCCTGCTGCTCTTCTACTTGTGTCAACTCTATTTTACAGATAATCTGAGATTTTAACTGTACACAGAATGATAGCTCTAATAAACAGGAAGAAATGTATATTTCTGTCATTCTGTGTTTCCAGCTGTAGAGTTTCCAATTAAAATTCCTTCTTCACATAAGTAATATATCCAGCATAGATAACAACTTCTACCACAAAGTCCTTAATACCATTAATTATTTGATCTTTCTGAGGACATTATAAAAGGGATAAAAAAAGAAAGGCAGAATTCTGTAGGTGTAAGGTGGCACAGCAGGGAACTCCACTGATCTGAGCATAGTAGAGACTGCAAGGGAATTAAAGAATTGCAATAATGTGTGCAGAGAAAATGACAAGTGCAAACTCACTGCTTCTGATTTTTACTTTTGTTCTGTTATTTTATTGTCTGGCTTAAAATTGCAAGATACATTCTTGCACAAAGTGGGAGATGAAGGAGTTGACTCCTGCCTGCTAATTTCACATCTGATTGTTGTTGATGCCATTAAAGTCACTCGTGTCCAGAAAATCCAGAAGTAGCTTTATATTAAAATGATTGCATTTACATTTTCTCAAAATCGTTTATCCATGAGCCTCAAAAGAGATCTGGGAGATTTGAGAACAGCTGGGGAATGTGCAGAAAGCCCTTGGCCCTGGGGTAATTGCTGTGGTTATGCAAGCTACCTTTGTCTGGAAACCACACTGGACATCTTTTAAAGACGTTCTGCATTGTCATCCTTTGTTCCAGCTGTGAGGGAGATATTCCCAAAACAGTTCCTTTCATAGTTATTTCAAAAATCTGCTTGTAAATTTCAGAGACTGAGAGTCAGCCAGGGAGCTGAGCCACCAGGTATTTTTATATGTAAAAAAGGTAGTAGTTGTGCATGCCCAGAGCTGTGTTCCCCTGACCTGACACTGATGCTGTGAGAGTTATTAAGATTTTACACCATTCCTGAAGGCTGCAGGGCAGGATGCAGCTCCTGGTCTATCCTGGGTGGTGGGTACATCACCAAGGGGAGGATATTTCATAGGGCTCAGGCATTCCCATGAACTTCTCCAGCCTTTTCCCCATAAAAAGGCACAGAATTCCTGGAGACTCATTCTGATGGAGAATGTCAGAGCTCCTCCTGGATGTGGCTCCCTGGCTGGAGGAACACTCTCAGTGGTTCTGTGCCTGTGACAGACAGCTCAGAGCTCTGTGAGCAGGGAGCTTTGGGGCTTTCCTGCATGTGCTTTTCCTTGTTTTGCTAAAAGTACAATGAATAAATAAGCAACCTGAGCAGTGCTGTAGGGAAGGATCAGTGGGTTAATTGGGAAGATGAGGGAAGGTGATTGTCCCCCCTCCTACTGAGCACCTGCTGCCAAGTTCATTAATCCAGGTTGTTCCTGGAGGAGGCTCCTTCTGGAATGTCCAGGCAGGAAAAAGCAAATCAGACAAATTGAGTTTATTGCTGATCAGCTGCCAGGATTTATCTTCAAGTTCTAGGAAGCAACTAAAATGTCAACCCAGGGAGTCATTGTTCTTCCACATCTCCAGCAACACCAAGGTATATTTATTTTATGACATAGCTATGAAGGGGAAAGAATTTATTGCTAAACAAAATTCCTAAGTCAAATGGAGGACTTGCCACCCATTGGCAAAACAATTTGATCATTTCATTTTGCTTTTTCTATGTTCTGCTTGTCAGTTTCTTTTCTTTCCAGGCATAACATGTTCACTTTTAGTCAAACATGGTTTCTAACAAAAATCAAGCAAAAAAACAAACAAAAAAGAAAAAAAAAAACAACCAACAACAAAAAACCAACCAAACAAGCCATCTGTAAGAAAAGAAAGTTATTCTCTTCTCCTCTGAATAGTTCTGACTGGCCATTGCAACTTATTTTGCACTTAACTAACAGTTAATATCCCAAATATCTTGCATCTCTCTCGCTTTCTCTCATCACTTCTCAACTGGAATTGATAACCATGATGGTTACCAATTCCAACCAGCAATCAATAAACCAGGTGGTTTCTTACGCTCAGCAAAGCTTCACTGATGAGCACTTTAATTTCTCCATCTCTTCTTCCTCTCACTTTTTCTGCCTCCTTCTCTTTGGAGTACGTCCTTCCTTTTTTTACTCAGTTACGCTCTGGTTTTGGCTTATTAGAATTTTCTGCAGCAGATAGGATGGCAGTGAGTGTCTCAGGAGGATGGAAGGGATCTGAAGCTGTTCCCAACAAGTGCAGCTTCTCTTTTTTAGCTCCTTCCTAAAGCAGGTGTCTTCCCTCTTTTGCATATCTGTAAAGTGCAGGGCTGTGGGCTCAGCAATCAATCCTGTGCTCCAGCTTGGGCAGAGAAGGATGCAGCAGGTTCACAGGAAGGAACAGCCTGTATCAGTACAGATTTTATAGCACTGTGCTATAGAACTGTAAAAGTCTCTGGAGTTCCAAATAAGTGACTACAGATGTGACACCTCTGAGTGGGATTTGTCTCCAAGAAAGAGCTGGAAATTGAGCACCACATAGTTGTTTTCTCTTTTGAAAGGTTAAAGCAAAAGGATTAAGGATGCAGCTTATGCTGGGATATTTTTAATTTTGCAGGAGAATGATAGCAGACAGGTGAATTTATTTTCCAGTATTTGAAAACAGGGAGGGGTGCTGAGGGGGAAAAGAAAGCTATCAGATTGAAAGGAACTTTTGCACATCCTGTAGTTAGTCTTACTTTGGTAAAGCTTTACACACCCATATTCAGGGAAACTGAGCTACAGGATTCTTTTCCCAACTTAACTTTTCCCTGCAGATAACAAGGAAATGGTTTAACTTGCGCACATGTGTTAACACCTGGCACATCCAACCAAGGAAGAGTGCAAGATTTGTTCACTTCCAAATGTATATTAATTATTGGCTTCAAACACACGTGACTTTCCACTGCAGCACACTGGCACATGTGGCACAGGGTGTCATCAGGGACTTTGGTCCTATTTGAGTTGTCGGAATTCTTAAGAGCTTATATCTGAAATTTGTCTTCAGTAAACACATATGCTTCCTTTCATTTTAAAAAGGGCACAAGGAAGAACTAGACTATTTATTTAGCTCCAGGGTGCCATCAGTTTTGATGTGACTGTTTCCAACTGGAATAGATAAAATCTCAGGTTTCCTGTGGAAAAAAAAATCTTAGGAATCCTTTCTGTTCTGCAAAGGGACCATATTTATTCTGTTTTATGAAGGAATTCATTTTCAGATTGACCTTCATGTGTTGCATAATCTAAATTTATGAAAAATGCTGAAATCATCTGCAATATAAATTATAGGAAGAACCTCTCTAGGCCAAGTAAATGTGATTGGTAGGTGATTCTTCTGTGGAAGGAATAGCAAACTATAGAATCACAGAATGTTTGTGTGGGAAGGGACCTGATCTTCAGGAGAAGGCTATTGTCATATGAGCACTCCCAGTGTTTTCTTTCCTTCCATGGAATGACATTTAGCATTGCACGTGGCCATTTTAGAGCATAAAATATCAGGAGGCTTTCTTTTGTTCATGATGCATCAGGAAAATGAACCTCAACTCCTTCTTCCAAACAAGAAGTGCAGCTTTATTTTTAAATTGTTATTGGATTCCACAGCAACACTCACACACACACACACACACACACACATTACTCTTCTTTGTTTTTCTGAATCACTTTTTTCAAACAAAACACAAACAGCAAACTAGTGCAAGTCAACGTGCACTCTAATTCCTAATATTGAACTATTATTTTATTCCACAGAATAAAACAGTTAAAAGTTACAGATTATTTAAGTATATAAAGAAATCAGAATTTTCTGCATATTTGTCATTCCACTAATCATGATTTATACCTGAGCACTATGACACATACAAGATTATTGATATCTGATATGTGTGTGTTTATAGCTGTCGAGAATCTGTAATTTTTATAACTATGCACATTAAAATCTGTATGATTACCCTTAGAAAAATCAACTTGTATTCATCTGGTGAACTGAGAACTGAGTGACTTTCAGAGATTTCACTGGGTAATTCTATGGCTGTGTAGGATGCCATGCAGTCAGATGCCTCTTTATATTTCCAAAATTAATTTTCTGCATATATGTGCAGAGGTAAGATGTCCTAGACTCATTTCCTGTCTGCCTCCATGGGAGATACAGCCTGGTTTGCTCTCTTGTCTTCATTGAGGTCAAATAAATGTTCAGATCTCTTAAAATTAGACCCACAACTTTTAATGCATTTAGCCTTTCTTTTGTCTTTATATAAAAAGGAAAAATCTTTTATAGCAGTGGAAAATGTGTAGTTTGTGGTTGTAAGGCAAGGAAGATTTGTGTTAATTGGTGAATATGCTTTAAGTCTGGGTTTCTTTAACATCTCATTTCTCTCTTGTTTTACTGGCTGGATTTTTATGACTGTGTGACTTGAAAAAAAAGTGGTGAATCGATGGGAAGATATCTCTAGTGCTGTATGCAGAGAAGAAATAAGGGATTATGATCTTCTTATCACACGAGAAAATGCATATATTGCATTTCTTGAGGCAGCTGGACAGAAAGGAGAGGCATTTCTGTGTCACGTGTCATGGAACATTTGTGCTGAGGTCCCTGAAGGCACTGAGGAAGAGCTGTGTGTTGAGATGTTGCCGTTTTCACAGATTTCACAGAATGACTAAGTTGGAAGAGGCCTTAAAGATCATCGAGTCCAACCCAGCCCTAACACCTCAACTAGAACGTGGCATCCAGTGCCACATCCAGTCTTTTTTAACACATCCAGGGATGGTGACTCCACCACCTCCCCAGGCAGGCCATTCCAGAATTTATCACTCTTTCTGTGAAAAACTTTTTCTTAATTTCCAACTTAAATTTCCCTTGATGCATCTTGAGATTTTTTCCTTGCAGATAACACCCTGAGCATCCTGGCCAAGCACAGCGGCTTCAGCCGGCAGAAGCAGGAGGTGTACCTGCTGCCCATCGTCATCAGCGACAGCGGCACGCCGCCCATGAGCAGCACGGGCACGCTGACCATCCGCGTGTGCGGCTGCAGCAGCGATGGCACCGTGCAGTCCTGCAACGCTGAGGCCTACGTGCTGCCCATCGGGCTCAGCATGGGCGCCCTCATCGCCATCCTGGCCTGCATCATCCTGCTGCTCGGTGGGTGCTCACGGCATGGTCTGCGGTATGGCCTGGCCTATGGTATGGCCTGGCTTGTCGTACGGCCTGGCCTGTGGTATGGCCTGGCCTGCAGTACGGCCTGGCCTGTGGTACGGCCTGGCCTATGGTATGGCCTGGCTTGTCGTACGGCCTGGCCTGTGGTATGGCCTGGCCTGCGGTACGGCCTGGCCTGTGGTATGGCCCACGTCACAAATCCCCCGGTGTCTGCTGGCTCTGAGGAGATGTGAGGTTCAGAGAGGAGGAGGGACAGTCCAGTCCAACACTACGTGCAGCAGCACTGACAGTGCTGGCAGTTATTGTATTTGCAGGGAATGCCCTGGCAAAGGCAGGAATGATGAATCTGACTCCATGCTCTCAGAAGGCTAATTTATTACTTTATAATACTATATTATATTAAAGAATACTATAGTATGCTAAAGAATACAGAAAGGATACTTACAGAATGCTAGAAAGATAATAATGAAAACTCCTGCCTCTGTCCAGAGTCCCAACACAGCTTGGCCCTGATTGGCCAATAAGTGAAAACAACTCACAGCAGAATGCAATGAAAAAATCACCTGTGGGTAAACAGTCTCCAAACACATTGTACATGAGCACAACACAGGAGAAGCAAATGAGATAAGAATTGTTTTCCTTTTCTC